>OVBE01008751.1:0-16801 GCA_900406425.1 Iberis pinnata | reverse complement strand
CGGATCGAAGCAAATATCGAATCGGATCGGATATGACGGATATTTTGCCCAGCCCTATAACATATGGCAAAAAGATTAGGAAAAGTGTTTGAACTTTGAAATCTCTTTGGACTTGACTTTATACTAAGCATTTTCAACACACTTCATTGAGAATAAGTTTGACTTTATGCTAAGCATTTTCAACACACTTCAATGAGATAATGTCACATGGGGCCTACCTTGAAACCAAACCGAATGATATTCATTTTAAAAATAATAGTTTTCACATCACTGCACGAAGAGGAATGATTGTCACTAGGATTGGAAATATAAACCGAACCGAATTGAAATTTTTCAAAACCGAACCAAATTATATTTTGTAAACCAATCGGCAACAAAAAAATAAGTTCAGTAATCGAATCGAACCGAACCAAACCGATAATCGATCAGTTTATTTTTTTATTTTTTATTATGTAAAAAACAAAAATAATCGAAAAAACAAAAATAAACAGAAAAACCGAAACGAAATAACAAAAAAAAACCAAAAAAATATTTAAAATTTAACTGAAAATTAACCAAATAAACCGAATTTTGAAAACAAAAACCGAACCAAAATTTTATTCAGTTTAGTTTGAAACATAAATAAAAAACCAAAAACCAAAATTTCCAAACCGTTCCAACCCGAACCGACCCGATTGCCAGCCCTAATTGTCACCATAATACAATGAAAAGTCTATAGTTTGATGTCTTCTAAATCACATAAAACCCATAAAATCTAGCTCTGCTTTTATGAACAAGAAAACGATGAAGATGAAGACAGCTCTTGTGATCATAAATTCTATAATCCTAGCTATTGGTAATTGTGGAGGTCCTTTAATGATTCGTCTATACTTCAAAAACGGTGGCAAACGGATCTGGTTCTCAAGCTTCCTCCAAACCGCAGGTTTTCCTCTCATCTTCTTCCCTCTCCTCATCTCCTTCCTCCACCGTCGCCGCCGCCGTGAAGAAGAAGAAAAGACTCTGTTTTTCCTCATAAAACCTCCTCTGTTCATTGCTTCTATGGTGATTGGTTTGCTAACAGGCTTCGATAATTACCTCTACGCTTACGGATTAGCTTATCTTCCTGTTTCTACTTCAGCTCTGATCATCTCTTCTCAATTAGCTTTCACTGCTCTCTTTGCCTTTTTCATGGTGAAGCAAAAGTTCACACCTTTCACTATAAACACCGTCGTTATGCTTACTCTTGGTGCTGGAATCCTTGCTCTTCATACCGATGGTGATAAGCTTTCTAAAGAGACACATAAGGAGTACATAATTGGGTTTCTCATGACCGTTGCTGCAGCTATTCTCTACGCGTTTGTATTGCCGCTTGTGGAGCTTACTTATAAGAAAGCTCGTCAACAAATCAGTTACACGCTTGTGCTTGAGATGCAGATGGTTTTGTGTTCTGTCGCAACTTGCTTTTCTTTCGTTGGGATGCTTGCTAATGGCGATTTCAAGGTCGAATCTTTTTGCTATAAACATTACATACATTTTATGTTAGCTTTAAGGACTTCTATATTACTCCCTCTATTTTAAATAATAGACTTTTTCAAATTTTCACACAATTAAAAAAAAAAAACAAACACTAATATTAGACTATAAATGTATATAACTAAACATTTTCTCATAAAAATAGACCATAACAATTTAATAAATTCAAAATTTTCAACTGATTTTTTTTAAATCTACAATTTATCATTATTATGCATAGAAAACAAAAAATGTATCTTTTTGAAACAAAAGAAAAAATCTATTAATAAGAAATAGAGAAAAAAATGTTTTGTCCCATTGATTTATGGTATGAGATATTATATATTTAATATGTCCTTTCCCGATAATAAGTCTTGTTAGCTATTAATTTTAGTTTGATTTGTGCAAGACTACCATGACCAATCTTGGGTCAAGCCGCAGAACCGGAGTTCAGATTTTCAAGGTCCCAAATAAAACTAAATTATTATTATTATTATTTATTTTTTATCGTATAAAAATTTATATATATACTTAATATGAAATAAAAAAATAATATAGAAAAATTCACCAACATTTATGTTATATATTAACATTTTTCAATATATTTATATATATCAATGAAATTTTGTTTTTGAGATCTCATAAAATGGGAGTCCTACAACTTTGGAAGCCCATTAAAATGTTTCATATGCATACACATATCCGGTTTTGTCGGGCCATAGATTAGATTACACACTCATATAATAAAATTATAGATTTTAGCTCAAAAATAATTGGCAATGAATGTCATATCCTTTTATATATGAGTGTTTTGGTGATATATTATATCTCTAATATCTTATACATATTTTTAACCATATTGATTGACTCAAATAGAGTAGGATTTTAGGATTAACAAAATCATAAAGTTGTGTTCTTTTTCCGTTATCTAGAAGCTCTAGAAGAAGACCACTGAGTTTTGATTGCTTAGCTTTTTTCTATAATGATTTCATTTTTATGCTTTTGCCTTATTTTCTACAAAAAGGTATAAAATAATTGACAGAGAGATAATTGATATGGAGAGAGTGATTGATTTGAGAATCAGGAACATGACTCTTTCTACTTTTCTATAAAAATCTTAAAAAGAAAAGAATTTCAGAAAAAAATATCTTAAAATCTTGTTATTCCAAAATATCACATATCTCCAATTCTTCCAAAATATCATTAAGAAGTTTTTTTTTTCAAAATACCACAAATTTTAAATTAAATTTTAAAGGTTTGAATTCTCTAAATAGAGTTTAAGGTTTAATTTTAAAAAAGGTGGAATTCGGGTTTAGGAGTTTAAAGTTTAAATTTAAAATTATAAAACTTTTAAAATTTTTAGTATTTTTGGGAAAAAATATTTTATGATATTTTTGGAATAATCTAGATGTCTAGTATTTTTGGAACATACATAGTCTTTTATGATATTTTTGAGAATTTTCCTAAAAGAAATGGTTAAAACTTTAAACTTTGTTAGTTAAATTTCGTAAAAAGAAATAGTTAAAACTATAAACTTTGTTAATTTGCAGGTGATAGCAAGAGAAGCAAAAGATTTTAAGCTAGGAGTAGGAGGGTACTATGTGGTGGTTGTATTCACAGCCATAATCTGGCAAGGGTTTTTCTTGGGAGCTATTGGAATGATCTTTTGTGCATCTTCTCTTGTCTCTGGAATTCTGATCAGTGCTCTACTTCCTGTAACAGAGGTTTTGGCCGTTCTTTGCTTTCAAGAGAAGTTTCAAGCAGAGAAAGGTATCTCTTTGTTTCTCTCACTTTGGGGATTTCTTTCTTACTTTTATGGACAGATTATATCAAAGAAGACTACTAAGGCACAAGAGACACAACTGTCTCACCTTCCAGTTACTGAGTCTGTAACTTAAAAAACACATCACAATGTTGCAGTTCGTTTTTATGAATAATGTATGTAAAAATAACAAAGTAAAGTTAAACATTGCTTGTAGATTCAAAACATGTTAAGTAGTTTTACAAAACTAGAGAGTCATGTCTACGCTAATATGAACCTATATACTTCTTTCTCACAACAGTCCATAGGCAATGCAATTACTGATGATAAATCCAAAATATACTCTTAAAATATACATAAATAGTATTATAGAGTCCAATAGAATTGGCTAAAGGATGATGTGGACCAAAGAAAATTTATTAGGAAACGGAAATTTTCTAAAATTTTTCAAATGGAATCGGGTTTTAGGGCTATATAGAAGGTACTTTAGTTTATTGTAAAATTAACACTTTTGATCAATAAAGAAACTCTAGAGCACAAAGTATTTGCCTCAATCATTTTTCTCTCTTTCTTTCTAACCTAAATCGCATGCGAATTCACAACAGAAACTAAGATTAAAACTAAAACAATGAAATAGCTTATTAAAGCTTTATTATGCTAAAGAAGAGAAAGACTAACCCATTTTGTTTGTCACCAAAAACTCAAGATTTTGGATTGATATTTGATAAAGATTAGAAGGAGAGTTGCTACACTCCAAAGTTACAATCACTATATTCATACAAAAACTACTTATACTAATTTCTTACAAAATCCTAAACACATATGAGTTTGTTACTAAATAATTTTTGGGTTTATTTCTTGGATTGTTATGGACGCTCTAATAATTACTTCTGACGTATGAAAACAATTAGATAGTGTTTTTTTGTCAAAAGATAGTGTTTTATAACTTAGCTGATGTGATTGCTAAAGGAAAGAAAATTCAGTTTGCTTTAGTAGCAAATTAACTCGTGTTTTTGACATGCAAAACGCATATTTGTTGTTTTCGTTTTACACGAGATAGAAAATTGACGGACAAAACTTGGGTTCACCTCCTTAGTGAATTTTTAAATTCACCACATTTCTTTACACCAATCATATTACCACCAAGAATTAGTAAAAAAAACATTAAATTAAATGATTAGTTTCCAAAATATAAACCATAAACCCTAAACCCCAAAACATAGGCCCTAAACCAAAAATATAAACCTTAACCCCAAAAATATAAACCCTAAACCCCCAAAATAAACTCAAACCCAAATATAAACCTTAACCCCAAAATATAAATTCTAAACACCAAAATATAAACCCTAAACCCCAAAATGTAAACCCTAAACCTCAAAATATAAACCTCAAACCCTAAACACAAATATAAATGCTAACCCAAATATAAATCTTAACCTCCAAAATATAAACCCCAAACCTCAATATATAAACTCTAAACCCCAAATCCCAAAATATAAACCCTAACCCTAAAATATAAACTCTAAACCCCAAAATATAAACTCTAAACCTCAAAATATAAACCCTAAACCCTAAACTCAAATATAAACCCTAAACCCCAAAATATAAACCCTAAACCCCAAAATATAAACTCAAAACCCAAAATATAATCCCTAAACCCCCCCCCCCCAAAATATAAACCCATAACCCCATAATATAAAGCCTAAACCCTAAAACATAAATCCTAAACCCAAAATATAAACCCCTAACCCCAAAATGTATTATGGGGTTTAGGGTTTATATTTTGGGGTTATGATTTATATTTTGGTATTTAGAGTTTATATTTTGGGGGTTAAGGTTTATATTTGGGTTAGGGTTTATTTTTGGGGTTTAGGGTTTATATTAATGGGATTAAGGTTTATATTTTTGGTTTAGGGTTTACGTTTTTGGGTTTAGGGTTTATGTTTTGGGGTTTAGGGTTTATATTTTGGGGTTAGGATTTATATTTTGGGGTTTATGATTTATATTTTGGAAACTAATCATTTAATTTAATGTTTTTTTTACTAATCCTAGGTGACAATATGATTGGTGTAAAGTAGTATGGTGAATTTGAGAATTCACCAAGGGATGAACCCAAGTTTTGTCCAAAATTGACCTAACGGTATAAATCAACCAGTTAGAGAGGCAGTGTCATGCGAAGGTAATGAGAGCTCTAGGACAAAATAAACAAAAACTTATTTTATTTAAGGGCTAATTAGAAGAATATACATATGGTAATTAAAATTAAATAAATATACATAGTAGTGTATAATTAGTTAGTTGGTAACATTATACAACTCATATATCTATTTTAACCTTTTTTTCTTTTTTTCTTTCTCTTTCATAGGATTTGGTTTTATTTTTTGTAGAAAATTTTAATCTTCACGAAATCATCTATTACTACTAATTAATACATTGATATTCAAATTTATCAAAAATAAAATGTTAAATAAAAAACACATTTTTTTTTCCAAATCTAACATGATTAATTATTTAAATTTGGTATATATTTAATTCAAAAGTGAATATTGACCATAAACCCAAAATACTCTAAACCCCAAATATATACCTTAAACCCAAAATATATACCCTAACCCCCAAATATATACCCTAAACCCCAAATATATCATAAACCTCAAATATGTACCCTAAACCCCAAAAATAAATTGAGTAGTTTGTATATCTGAAGTAGTTTGTATACTCTGGAAAGGGGTGGAAAAAAGTTTTATTTGTATATATTATATACTCTAAACCCCAAATATATACCCTAAACCTCAAATATATACCCTAAACCCCAAATATGTACCATAAACCCAAAATATGTACCCTAAACCCCAAAAATAAATTGAGTAGTCCATATATCTTGAGTAGTCCGTAATCTTAAGCGAGTGAGAGAGAGAGTGAGTGAAAGAGAGAGTGAGACATGAGAGAAAATAGAAATGCTAAAATTGTATATATGAAAAAGTGTCCGGTGAGAGAGTGTGTAGGGATTAGGGGTAGATGTTATTTTCTTAATTATAGAATATATAATTATTATTCAATGGTATTACCCTTTATTTAATTAAATAATTAGTTAAAATAAATAAATAAGCAAACAAAAAAAGAAAAAATACAATCTAAAACAAAAAATCCAAAGCAAATATTAAAACTAGTAAGATAAGATTCATCAAACACCAAAAATAAAACATGTTTAACACATATAAAATTAGTAAAATGGTAGAATTGTGGCCTATAAAATTTTTTTATTGTTTAGTTTTCTTGGATAAATAGCCGAAATCTATAAAGTTAGGCATGACTCTGACCAGAATACATTGCTCAACCACCAAGTGGTAAGAGTAAGAGAATAACCATATCAAAGTAAGATTTCTTATCCCAAAATACTCTTAATATACCCAACAACGTGTATAACTACGTCCCAATGTCCCTGTTTTGGTATATGCATAAATTGTGACAAGACAAGGCATGAATATAATAAGCTTATTTAGACATTGTTACCCCCATGATATATGAAGCGTCAAATTAGTCATTGATACCATTTAGGATCAGACAAATAGTCATTGTTGTCCAAAAGGCTAATCAAAGATTTAGTGTTCAAGCGAAAAAGGCTAATCAATATCATTTTTGGTTGAGGAGTTATCAACTGTTTAAACCAAAGAAGTCAAACAAAGCAAGTGTGGCATCTATGGAAAAATAACCATGATCCTTAGAAGTGGGTTATGGGAGCAGTGTACTATTGTCTAAAATACCTTTTAGAAGATTCAGTATGCAAACGATTCCAAGAAGGCATTAAAGATTTAAAAAAAGAGGGGTCTTGTTAATCTTCAAAACTACTCAAAAGATTTGGTCTTGTTGATAATTTATACATTGAAACTCCCAAAATTCACTCTTGCAGCTTACTCTTGTATTGAATCCGCAAAGAGCTCTTTGGGATTTAAGAAAGTTCATTTCATAAGACAAAACCATGCAAGCTACAAGCTTGGCTTTTGGTATCCCTCTTATTATGTTTGATTCAAACAGTTTGAAGAAGAGAAATTTTAAAGAGGGGTGGTCTTGAAGTTTTTAAGACTACAAGCAAAACCAAAAAAAGGTTGCTTCGCAAAATTTGATACATTTGTTTAATTTTTTTTTGTAAATAAAAGTTATAAATATTTTAAAGCATGAATATTCCTGAAATATGATCCTCCTAATCTACCTGCAAATTCTTTCATCAAACTTGTAAAATCAAGTTTTTATCCATATCATTTTAAATCGATAACATTGATAATCCATTTAGTTTCTCTTGTTACATCTTTGACCGTAGGTAGGACTTTATTAGCTTTAATTTTATAAAACTTTTACAATTTAACTTTTGAATATAATCAATAGAAAAAGAAATTACAACTTATTAAAATTGAAAAGTATCTTAATCGGTAAATGGACATTCAAATCGAGAATTGCGATTTTAGAAATTTTTAGAAAAAATTTTAGTGTGTGATTTGAAGTAACGATGAAAGAAAAAAATGATTAATATATAGGATAAAGTTTTCCTTTTTTAAATTTTTTTATTTTAAGTAAAATAATTTGGAAGGAAATTATTAATAATAATTTCATATCTAATTTGATTTTTAAGATAAATAGAATTGTTGATTTATGTAGAAAAAGTAAATAAAGGTAGAGATGGAATATGTATATATATATAAAGAACGGAACGAAGATTAGAAAGAAAGGGAAAAAAGAAGATAAAAAGATAAAGATGGTGTTGCGGGATGCAAGCCAGCGAAGAAGAGGAGAGAACCAGTAGGCCATAACACACTTTGACAGAAATGTAGCCGAAATTTTTTTATAAAATCATTGGCAGCAAATTCTGCTTCTATGGCTTGACTCAAGTGCCGACACTGCTTTTAAATGAAGAGCCAATACCAGAGTTTAGAGTTGGACTCACAAGAAGATTTTCATAGTTCCAATCTTAACATAGACATTCCCTATTTTCTGCTTGATGGAGAATGTTAAATTAAAGACTATTGAAATGAAGACACAAGATAAAAGGTAATACAAGACATCGAAAAGAAAATAAGGCAATAAGCTATGCCAACCAAGAGAAAGATCATATATGCCTTTCACATTGCATGCCAAGGTGAAAACAAAGGTTAGACTTGAGTATGGATGGCCTATCGAGGTCGGGCCTTAGGTAAGCCTATCTTAGTCATTTATTATGACGACCCCAGGTCTGAACATTCCGTCCATACAAAGTGAAGATTAATGTTAAATTTTGAGAGATTTAAGAATAAAGAATGTGAAGAACAAGAGAAAGATTAGAGAGAGACTGGAATATCTCAATAATTTATTTTATTAAGACTTACAAATATATAAAAGAAAATACAACTAACACATCAATAAATTCAAAATTCATAAATCAGATTCCTTGTCTCAACGTCGAAGTCCTTTAAAAGACCCTCACCATACTAACTCATTGGTCAACTTTCTCATGGCTCTATACTCGGCCTCAACACTAGAACATGAAACGATCTTTTGTTTACTGCTTCTCCATGTGACTAAGTTCCCACCTATGAAACTGCAATATCCGGTTGTTTATTTTCTATCCTCTCTATCTTTTTCTCAATCCGCATCACAATAGCCCACAATCTCATAATTATTGTTACATCCCATCCAAATGTCTTGACTTGGAGATCCCTTTAGGTACCTTAGAATTCGGTCGATCATGTTCCAATGATGCATCTTTGGGGTTTGCATGTGTTGACTCACCTTCTTCACAGCAAAACATATGTTAGGCCTAGTGATAGTCAAATAGATCAACTTACCAACCATCATTCAGTATTGATGTTGGTCCTCAAATGGTTTGTTTTCATTCTCCCCCTAACTAATGACTTTTTAGCCTTCTTCAAGCGTAGTTTTGCAAGCTTTTGATCCTAACTCTCCTGTCTCACTTAAAAGGTCAGGTATGTACTTCTTTTGAGATAAGAACAACTCATCTTTCGATCTACAAACTTCTACCCCAAAGTAGTGCTTTAGCTCTCCAAGATCTTTTATATCAAATATGGAGTTAAGAAACTCTTTTGTAGATTGGATCCCTACTTTGTCATTCCCAGAGATGATAATATCATCTACATAAATGAGAATGACTACTATACCTCTTTGGCCATAAAAGATGAATAACGCGTGATCCCCTTCCGATTTGGAGAACCCCCTTGTAATCAAAGTTGAGATCAACTTGTGATACCAAACTCTTGAAGATTGTTTTAAGCTATAAATTGCTTTCTTTAGCCTTAACTTTTTTCCTTGGCTCACGACATTTTCTAATCAGGGAGGCGGATACTTGTACACCTCCTCTTCTAGTTCTCCTTGGAGGAAGGCATTCTTAACATTCATCTGCCATAATTTCCACCCAAGATTAGTATCTAAGGCCAAGATTACCCTTACCCTATGAAGTTTAGCGGCATGTGCAAATGTGTCTTGATAGTCTTCTCCATATGTTTGAGTGAATCCTCTAGCCACTAGTCTTGCCTTGTATCTCTCAATATCACCATTACTTTTATACTTGATGGTGAAGACCCATTTGGAATTCACTGCTCTCTTGTTATTGGGAAGATCTTGTTCATACTAAGTTTGATTCGTTTTCATGGCTTTAAGCCGATAAAATCATTATCAATAGCTTCTTTCTATCGTTTGTGCTCTATAGCCTCACCATATGTCCTTGGGATCTGTTCTTGATCCAATTTGACAACAAATACTTGATGAGATAAAAGAAAATTAATCAAAGAACAAACCTCTTGAACAAGATGAGCTATGACTTTTTTGTTGTAGTACACTCCAGTGTTTTCCCAATTTCTATACTTTGATGGAGGAATTCTAGTTCTTGTACTTCTCCTTAAGGCCAAAGGTTGGAATTTTTGTTGATCTTGCACATCACCTTGGTCATGGCTTGATGTGTTCGGGTTTTCACCACTATCATCACTTTGTATATGATGTTCCTGTTGAGTATCCTCACATTGTGCATGATGATCTTGTTGAATACCCAAATTTTCTTCATCATTTTGTGCGTCCCCTCATGATCAAGGTGGATGGTGTCTAGATTTTCTTCTTGATGGTTTTGAGTGTTAGATGAGGCTTGATTGGGAGGGGTCAGCCCAAGATTTTCCATGAGTCGTCTCAGATTGTGTGCTCTGTCCGTAGATGAGCTTGACAAATCTTTCAAATTCTCTCAATCTTTCTCCGCATACAGGCGTTATTCCTCTATAAAACTCGTATATCTAAATTCGTATATCTAGATACTAGAATCAAGACTTAACAAATAGTTTTAGTCTTAGATTATATGGGTAAAAGCTTAGAAGAATTTCATATATCTTTCAAGGATGATTACATAAGTATTTATATGAAGAATACAAGTTAAAAACCCTAATTGCATGGATTTAACCTAATGGGCCACGAGCTGGACGGCCCAGCTCGTTAGGTCGGCCCGTGTAGCTTTCATCTTCCTGGGCCCTTTCTCTTCGTCACGTCGGCGTCCAGCTGGGCCTTGAGTCGAAATGGGCTTTAAGGGAAGGTGCTAAACCTGGTATCAACAATGTTATTTATATCCCCTTTGAATAGTTAAGTAGTCTAGAAACATAGCCTTGGTGCTTTTGACTTCCAACTTGTTCCTTAGTTCTCTTGGTACTAAGACAAAAAAGACACCTAAAAACTCTTAAGTGATGGTTTGGTTTTGTTAAGTACCTCAAATGTTGAGATATCCTTTAAAAATTTTGTTGGTATCCTATTGATTAGGTAGCGAGTTAGAACCACGAAATCTCCCCAAAATCTCTTAGGCACATTCATATAAATCATCATAGATCTTGCAACTGCCATAAGATGTCTATTATTTATTTCGGCCACCTCATTTTGTTGGGGTGTATAAGGGAAAATTATTTAATATAATGCCATGTTTTGCTAGATGATCTTTGAAAGAATCGCTCGTATATTCACCACCATTGTCGGATCTCAATTTTTTTTTATTTAGCATTGAAATGATTAGTAACATACATATGAAAGTTTGTGAGCTTCTAAGACTCTATACTTTGAAGGAAGCAAAGTAAGTCATGTATATTTTGATTTTTCATCTATGAAGGTGACAAAATACTTTTGATTTTCCATAGACTCACATGGTGATGTCCACACATCTAAATGAATAAGGTCCAAAAGCAATGCTCATAAATAGAGGTAGAATTAGGAGAAAATTTGCAATGTTTGCCTAAGATACAAGATTCACAATTCTTTTTCTAAAAATAAACATTAGACAACATAAGTCTTAAAGCCCTTGAATGAGGGTAACCTAGTCTAACATGCCAAATAACATTACTAGTAGATTCATAAGCCAAAAAAGCAACAGGTAAAATGTAAAAGTGGTTGTTTTCTCCTAACACATAGAGTCCATCCTTGGTTTCTCCCACACCAAGAATTTCATTTGTCTCAATATCCTAAAAAGAACACCGTTAGGTCCAAATATAACTTCACAATTCAAATAATTTGTGATCCTTTTTATAGATAAGAGTTAGATGTAAATGATAGCATATAGAAAGCTTTAGATTCTTTTTCAAACAATCTAAGGTTACCCAATGGCGGACCCAGGAATTTTTTTTAACGGGTTCAAAATATAAAATAAAAATGATTATATAAAAAACATAAATAAAAATAAAATATTTTATAAAATTGTTCTACGATCTTTCGTATCCTGATATCTTTTTATCACAGTATCATTTGTAATAGTCAGAAATACATCTTTTTCAACAAAACAAACTAAACAATCATTCAAAAATTGATCACCAATATGATTGTAGTGATTTAATTAAGTTAATTTAGAAGATTAGATTGTTGGGCTTTAATTTTTTTTATAAATTTTCGCAATCCCTCTTTTACTAAATATTGGGATGTGATTTTCCATTTAAATAAAAATGATTAGAAAGTATATGTAAAAAATATTTGTTTCAGTGTCACAATAGTGAAATTTATTATCAAATATAAAAACTTCTAAAGAAAGGTGAGTGAGATCAAATCTTTATGGTGTCATTGGTCAGATAAAATTATCTTGTGGTGTCATTGGTCTAATACATACATAACTTAACCTTGAATATTAAACTTTCTATATAATTTAGTAGAAAAATTAAAATTTAAGTGGGTTCAATTGAACCCACCCCTCTTGTAGTAGGTCCGCCCCTGAGGTTACCTATACCTCTTATGGGAACCTTACCACCATTAGCAATCACAACATTTCCTATACATGGTTCTAATTTATCTATCAAGTTCAAATTTCTAATCATGTGATGTGATGGACCCGAATCTAGAACTAACAGATCATTACCATTTTGAGCATGTAATGAGTTACCAATCACATTAGCAACATTACCCAACATATTACCGGACTTGGCATCCTCTTTCAAAATCTTGATAAGTGCATCAAGATCCATTCTCTTCACATAATCCTCATGAGGAGTCACGTCTATGGGTGATGATTGATAGGGAACAAAGGTCATAGGTTTGTTTCCTCCTTCATAAACTTGGCTTGAATTTCCAGCCTCATTCCCATGATTTGAACATAGTGATATCTTGGTCTATTGCATCTTGGCTTGAAAATATTCCCATTAGATCTTGGCTTGAGATGTGGGTGATGGATCCAACGCTTATCTTTGGAGTTTCCACTCTTCTCGCAATGTTCACACACAATGCTCCTTCTTTCTTCATTCTTGTAAAACCTTTGGTTAGCCATAACAAGTTCTTTCTTTCCATTGAACAAGTCATGAATGCCTTGTTCTTTTTGGAATTGAGAACAAACCTCTTCTAAGAAGAGAAGTTTATCCGCCCTTAACATATGTTCTATGAGGTCCTTATAGTTGTTGTTAAGAATGACAAAAAGTCTAAATACCTTGTCTTTTTCTCTTCTTTCATTCACAACACTAGCTTCAAGAGTGTTAGGTCTCAACATCTCAATTTTAGCCCAAAGAGATCGAAACTTTCCAAAGTGTTGAGTAAACTCAAAATCCTCTTGGGTTAACTTATTGATGGCCTTCTTGACCTTATAGATTCGACTTAGGTTAGACACATTACCATAAACCGTTGAAAGTATATCCCAAAGCTCTTTTGCAGTTTTAAAATAGGCATATTCCTCAAGGATGGAAGTCTCCAATGAACTTTGAATGTAGACCAACACCATTTGGTCCTCTTGGGACCAATTTTCTTCTTCAATGATGGCACCATCTTTTTCACCATCTTGATTAATCTTTTTTGTTAAAGAGGTCTTTAGAACATGACTTCACAAGCCTTTGCCTCCCAAGAATGTTTTAATGGTTCTAGACCAAAAAAGGTAGTTCATACCTTTCAAAAAACTGGAGCAGCAAGATTCTTATGATTTTCCATGAGAATAAAAAAAGGAGAATGTAAGTTTCTGTTTTTGTTGTAAGCACACCAAATGTGTGATGAAATGCTTAAGAGGAAAAAAATATATCTTTGTTGACTATTGGATATCAAGCAAGGGAGTTGTAAAAACCGATTAGAATATAAAGAATACAGAAAATAGCATAAGTTAAAGGTATTTTGAGCTTCTTGCTTTGATACCATGTTAGATTTTGAGAGATTTAAGAATGAAGAATGTAAAAAACAAGAGAGAGATTAAGAACGAGATAGAGATTAGAGAGAGAATGAGAGTTCTCATTAGGTTATTTTATCAAGACTTGCAAAATATATATAAAAAAATACAACTAGACACCTCAATAAATTCAAAAATCTTATTCCCCCCCCCCCTTTCTGCGATTTAGGAAAATTTATAAGACATTCTGGACTTTCCAATAGTCTTTCTGGAATTTCGCTCAGTCTTTTCTGAACTCTTAACTTCATGAATTTTCTCTTCCTTTCCCAAATATTTTTTCTACCTTCCTGAATTTATTTATCTTCTTCTTTAAATTTGATGTAAATCATCACTAATATATTTAATATCTTGATCTTCATCTCAACAATTAGAAGTGTCTAATATCTTGGCCCGAGACTTTATGTGATCAATGAAATGAATAAGAACATGTGCAAGGAATTTTCTAAAAGGTCTCCGAAAGTAGATGTGATGGTTGGAGTTTAAAATTGACCAAAGAGGATAACATGTAGGTAATATGGATTTGTGTAAGGTGTTGTCATTTTCAGCATTATGTATTGTGTCCTATGGTCACTTTCTTGTCTTGTTTGATGTGTTATTTGGTAGAATATGTCTCTCCTTTGTGTAGCTCTGTAAATAAATATGTAATGTAATCTAAATCAAATCAAAGAGAATTAAAACCTCTCTCTTCACAATTCTCTCCACCTACACACTATTTCTCTCGTTCTTCATATTTTTCATTCCCAAACCATACTCTCCATGTTCTTCATTTTCTCACACTCAATCATATTCTAAATTTATTCTTCTTAAATTCTAATAAACTAAAACTACAACTTATTATAAAACACATAATATATAACATCAGTAACAATAAATTTTAATTAAAACATATATCAGTTTTCAAAAATATTTAAAAATATTGTGCACAAAAGGTTAATATCGTTATGCTTAGAACCATGACTCTTCAAGCACAAAAAATACTATGCAGAGCAGAGACAAGAATTAGTAGTTTTAGGCGTTGAAAGGAGGTATGGGAAAAAGGTGGGTTATTGATATCACTCAGTTTTAATGTCTTATAGTGGGTATTTATACTTTCTATTTAGAATTATTAGAGTATTTTCCTTTTAGTTTTGGCATATTTTCAGGATTTTAGGTGTTCGAGACGTTTTAGATGCAAATTGGCATATGCAGATGCATAATCCGGCAGAAAAGTCAGATGTTCCCGTGGATGGATTGAGCTGAAATTTTGCAATAATATAGCCACGTGAGTTAGCTTTCATATGGAAGTGGTTTGAAGTCAATAAATTGGTGCAATCAAAAGTTATGGCGATTTTACTGAAGACTGGTCAAGCTGTCTCGCAGAAGAAGCATGTGCAGAAAGTGTGAAAAGAGATCGATCGATCCAATGCTCCTGGAAAATTACGTATAAGAAGATCGATCGATCCATGTGGCCGAGAATCACTAAAATCTTCCAAAATTACAGTTATTCCTTCAAGATTTATCAAAATATTTTCCTTATTAGTTTTAGTTTATTTTCCTTATTTTTAGCACTATAAAAGACTTAGGATTAGGTTTATTTTCTGTCTATCGATTATTTTATTTTCCCAGAGCTTTTAGAGAGACGGGATCTGAACCTCTGTGTTTTGGAGAAGATTTATGAACTCTATCTTTTTATTTATACAGTTTGGTTTTTGAATATGTGTTCTTCTCTGATTATGAGTTTTGTTAACTTTTCTATGTCTGAGTAGTTCACTTGTAAGGTTTTAGGGGTTTCTTAGAGAAAGCAGGTTTGATTTTTAGGGTTTGACATAATGGATTGGATTTATTAGGTTCTTAGTCTAGATTTGTTTCTAACGCTTGAATTAGCTTGATCACCTAGTTCATGATAATAGGTTAATAAATACAAAGAGATTTGTTTAGAGATCTGACCTAGTCTAGATGAATAAGTGTCTTTTCTTGCGGGAGTATTGTCTTAGATTCTTATGAACATATCGAATATGAAGCTAATGCATGATTGAATTATCTAAATACGGCGGGAGTTTGTCTTTAGTAATTCGAACATAGGGATCTAAAAATTTGGGACGAGATCATTCTTTAACTGTCTTTTGAGTTGAGAACTATTTTCGTTAGTAAACCATGCATGTTAAATTGAGCTTCAAACTTGAATACATGTGGAATTCCCTAATGCCTAGCGCTTAATCTTATTGTTTTAAAACCGTTTTTGTTATTGCTTATTCTCTGTTACAATAAAATCTATTTAATTTGTCTTAGCTATAATCGAATTTAGAACTGAAATTCGTGCTTATTTGGTCCTTGTGGAATTCGAATCTTTACTATACTATAAAGATATGTTCTCTGCAGTGTAGATTTAGGAATTAAAATCCCGAGCCTATTAGTCATACACAAAGAAGGATGGACCGCCAAAATAAACCATTCAGCAAATTCTAGTACATTAATAGAGCAATATGGGTGATCCACATATTTTTATCCTATAGCATAAAGAATGGATGATCTGCTCATGAATGATAAAACATCACAAAGCAAGTGTGCCATCCATTTGAACACATCTCAACATACTTTTATATTTTTTAATTAAATAAGGCTCCAAATGGAGAAAGCGAAACAAGCAGGACGAAATTGGCAAATCGAGCGGATAAAGCGTACCAGATGCGGATCTAGCGGTTCTAGCGGATCGGACGCATCTAATAGTTACAAAAAAATTTGAATAGTAAAATCCGATAAAAAGGATTCAATTAAATATTTAAATAAAAAACTAGAAAATATTGTTGAAATAAGAAAATAAGAATACATGAGTAACACATGATAAAAGTTACTACCAAATACTTCGATTTGTCCACAACATACTGATAGGCTTAGAATTTAATCATAAAACTAATGCTGCAGAGAACAGATCACGGTAG
>OVBE01008750.1:275-16803 GCA_900406425.1 Iberis pinnata | reverse complement strand
TATATATATATATATTGATGTACATGTAAAAAATAAAAAAACCGAGCAATGCCTCGTCGAGTTGAAACTCGTTCGTCCAAACTGAGCAACGCCTCGTCGAGTTAAAACTCGTTCGTCTAATACCCGAGCAACGCCTTGTCGATTTGAAACTCGTTCGTCCAAACCAAGCAACGCTTCGTCGAGTTAAAACTCGTTTGTCTAAAAACTGAGCAATGCCTCGTCAAGGTGAAAATTGTTTGTCTAAAAACCGAGCAACGCTTCATCGAGTTGAAACTCGTCCTAATACAAATCGAGCAACACCTCAACAAGTTGAAACTCGTTCATCTAAAAACCGAGCAACGCCTCAACAAGTTGAAACTCGTTCATCTAAAAACCAAGCAATGTCTCGTCGAGTTGAAACTCGTCCTAATAAAATTAAGCAACGCCTCATTGAATTAAAATTTGTTCGTCTAAAGAGACATTATGTAATTCAGAAAAGAATTAATAATAAAAAAATTCTTTTTGTGGTATGTAAAAAATAATTATGAATTTGAAGTATATAAAGCCAATGATTTATGAAAAAAAAAATGTAACTAAAGGCCCAAGTTTCTGGTAAAACATAATTTAACGGGCTTAGAATAGATTAAGCTCATACATGGGTCGGGTGG
This sequence comes from Iberis pinnata, assembly GCA_900406425.1. Taxonomy (NCBI): domain Eukaryota; kingdom Viridiplantae; phylum Streptophyta; class Magnoliopsida; order Brassicales; family Brassicaceae; genus Iberis; species Iberis pinnata. Next base: position 16,156 of record OVBE01008750.1, on the reverse strand, counting down.
AACCGGGTTAACCCGGTTACTGAAGGTAACCTAGGTTTTGTAAAAGCAAAGTGGAAGATTTTAAAGGTTTAAGCTTTCCGACCAAACAAACAAAATGTTTCTTGTTTCTTGCTTCTTTCGTCGCCACTAAACCCTGAGAGGCTAAACCTAGACGATTCAAAGCGTTAAAATCTCAAACCCTAGAGAATGAAGTACAAGAACGAGAAGAAGAAAGGTGGAAGCTTCAAGAGAGGCGGTGGTAAAAAGGGTTCAGATGATAGGGATCCATTCTTCGAGGAAGAACCGAAGAAACGGAGGAAAGTGAGTAAAGATGATGAGGATATCGAGTCTGAAGAGTCTGATGGAGAGGAAGACGGATTTACAGGCGGAGAACGAGTTAATGAAGCGGCGGAAGAGGAAGATGAGTTTGCCGATGAGACGGCGGGAGAGAAACGGAAGAGATTAGCAGATGAGATGCTTAATCGAATAAGGGAAGCGAAGAAGAGAGAGCGTGATGAAGAAGAAGATGATGATGACGATGAAGATGAGGAAGAAGATGATACAGGTCGTTTGGTGAAAAGTTTGATGAAGAAACAGCTTGAGGATAGTGGTAGGGTTCGAAGAGTCATTGCATCGAGGTACCTTAGATTTGAAATTTCTGGTAATTTAGGGTTTAGGTACCGATTGAATTGTGTAGAAAATTAGTGATTTTTTTTTTCCTTTAATTGATGATTGATTTAGGGTTCAGGAGCCACTGAGTAGTGATGAGTTTAGTATTCTTGTGAAGCACCGAAGATCTGTTGTATCGGTAGCGTTATCAGACGACGATTCTAGAGGCTTTTCAGCTTCAAAAGATGGTACTATTGTCCATTGGGATGTATCTTCTGGACAATGTGATAAATACAATTGGCCAAGTGATGAGATACTAAAGTCTCATGGTATGAAAGTGAGAGAGCCTCAAAGTAAAAAACACAGCAGAGAATCTCTTGCTCTAGCTGTTAGCTCTGATGGTCGTTATTTAGCAACTGGAGGAGTTGATCGCCATGTTCATATATGGGATGTTCGTACCCGAGAGCATGTCCAGGTAATGGATAAATCTGGCTGGTTTTTTATTTGTTCTTTATCAAGTCTTGTTCTCAGCTTTTGTGACTACAGGCTTTTCCAGGTCACCGGAACACTGTTTCTAGCTTATGTTTCAGACACGGAACTGCAGAAGTCTATTCTGGTTCATTTGATAGAAATGTCAAAGTGTGGAATGCAGAAGATAAAGCTTTTGTAGCTGATAATTTTGGACATGCGGGTGAAATTCTAGCTCTTGATGTGTTACGGAAGGAGCGTTCACTTTCGGTGGGAAGAGATAGAACCATGCTGTTACATAAGGTAATAGTTTACCCATCATCATCCTTCAAGTCATCATCATCATATTCATATGGTTCTGTATTTGTAACTCTTGTTATATGATAATAGGTGCCTGAAACCATTCGTTTGGTTTATCGTGCTCCTCAATCATCTCTTGAGAGCTGCTGTTTCATCAGTGATGATGAGTACCTATCTGGTTCGGATAATGGAACTGTTGCACTTTGGGGTATGTTAAAAAAGAAACCTGTCTTTCTCTTGAAGAATGCACATCCTGTTATAGCTGATGCAACGACAGCAAATGGAGTCTTAGGTAAAACTTTGATTTCTTTTGTTTCTTTTGCGGCTCTGCACGCGCTGAAAAGATCAAAATCTTTGTTTTCAAGCAGAAAATGGTGATCATAATGTTGTCAACTACAATTGTTCCTCGGCTAGTTCATGGGTGAGTTCAGTTGCTGTTTGTAGAGGTAGTGATCTAGCTGCATCAGGAGCTGGTAATGGTGTTGTGCATTTGTTAGCTGTTGAAACTGGAAAAAACTCCATTCGACCTTTATTCGATCTTCCCCTGGTAAAATCTTCTTTTCTTAGTTATGTTTTTTTATTTATTATTATTGATTTGTGAAGCAATATTCCTCACAATGCCTCCTTATGCAATCTTACAGGCTGGATTTGTGAACTCTTTGGCTTTTGCGAAATCGGGTAAATTTCTAGTAGCCGGTGTTGGACAGGTATGTGATTTATCTCTTTTATATCTTCTGTTTGTGTGTTACTGCAAATCTCAAAACTGTTGTGATTTGTGAAATTGATATTTCAGGAAACCAAATTTGGAAGATGGGGGTGCATAAAGTCTGCGCAAAATGGTGTCGCGATACATCCCTTAAGGCTGTCATAAGTATTATTTTCATTGGGATCAAAGAAGTGAGTGGTAAAAGAAGAAGAGATCAAATCTTAAGTTATATAGGGGATTATTAAAAGTCTTTGCTCCTTTTTTATGTTTTTGTTTTTTGTAGCATTCTTTTTTGGTAAAAGAGATAGAAGAAGTTATAACATTTTGAGGCTCTGATTAATCACACATGATAAAAAAAAAAAACAAAGGTCCCATATTTTTTTCATTCTCCAATTAAGAAATCATAAGTAATTCTAAATAATTATTTGATTATTAATCAAGTTCCAGTCATAGATAGTTTTAGAACTCAGACTCAAGTTATGTTTGGAGTCACTGTGAATAGATTCCTTCTCTTTCTTCTTACGAGAACAAATTTGCGGCGGAGAGACAGATAATTTGTTGAAATCACAAAACCCCCCCAACATAGTTTTCTATTAAGAGAAGTGGTAGTGATCTTTTGATTGATATACATCTCCAATAAAAAAATTATTCGAAAGAGACAGTTAATAAATAATTAAGCAATAATTTTTTTTTCAACTAAATACAACATTAAACTCTATCGTGGAAATTGAACTTAAGATACACCTAAATGCTACAATTAGTCCAAAACCAGCTAAAATGGAAGGACAAATAATTAAGCAATAATTAATTTGTCCATTTTTTCACTAAATATAATAATAATAAATATGCCATAAGCCCAACCAAATGTACAAACAAAAAATGACCCATTGTGGTTAATAACAAAAGCTACATAACTCATGAAATAAAAACAGAGCTCTCTACAATATGAGGGGTAAAGAAATAACTTTCCTCTCTAAAAACTTCTCCTAACCACGAATGTGATCCATTAGCCTAATAAGATTGGTAATGGTTAAAGAGAGGCACAGCGATGAGATTTGTTCTTTTGTTCCAAGTTGAGGGGAGAAAATTACAGCTTCACTCTTGAAAGAAAAAAAGTCTTTGATGAATCTTTGAGACTAGGCCAATTTGGTGGTCTATTTATAGCACCAATCAATTCTTTTGATTCTATCATAAAACCAACTATGGAAATTTTTAGAGAGTTAGTTGCATCTATTGCCCAAAGAAGTGCATTAAACAAAGCTTGCTTTTGGTCTTCCATGTGAAAGAAAGCTCTTCTACTGTGAAGTAAAACCTTTCCATGTACGTCTGTGATTACACAAGCTTCTCCAGCTACTTTAGAGTACATGTCCAAACTCACAGCAATCGCACATTGTACCCACGAATTGTGTAACATAAAGCAGTCCCTTATGACTCTGCACCTTTTTGAAAACGGTTGTAAGCTCTGTTGAGTGGCAAAATCAATTTTATTTGCCTCAGTCCAAAGTGTAAATTACTTTTAATCTTTTCTGCCATATGTAAAATATTCCATCTTTTTCCTTCAAACAGTAAATTATTCCTATTCTTCCATAAAAACCACATAACCTATGGATACTTACCTGACAAATCTTTAGGGTATCTTGAATTTCCTAGAAAATACATTAAAAAGTGCAGATTTGTGAAGAAAGAGGTTTTACAAAAACCATGAGGGGGGATGGGATGTCCAATATCGCCCGAAGCTGTCTAGCTACATCACATCAGAATAGTATATGATTCATCGATTCTTTTTCTTCCCCACAATGTTAGCACCTTAGGCCCACCTTCATTTTCCTGTTATCCATAAGTTCAGCCACGGGTAGAGCTTGATTGCAAGCTTTCCATAAGAAGATTTTAATCTTTGCCGAGACTTTGATGGACCAGATTTTCTCTTTTAGACCATTTACAGAAGGATGAATTTCTGCTTCTTTTTGTTTCTCAGATTTGAACATTTTACAAGCCAGTGAATAGCCTGATTGAACATTATAATCCTCGTGTGGTGTGCCTTTCCAAATCCAGTAATCCTCTGTAAAGACAATAGGCTTCATTCTATTCATACATCTTACATCATGATCATATAATAATCTATGCAGAAGGTCATAGTTCCAGTCCCATTTCTTGAATTCAATCAACTCTTCTACCTTGAGATCAAGGTTGATTATGGGGTTCCTTATCATTGGTCTTTTAGCCTGTTCACCCATGATTCATTCCTCTGTCCACACTATAGTACTTTTGCCATTACCTATTCTCTTTTGTAAACCTAGCAACAAAAGTTCTCTGCCAAAAATCAGGCTCTTCCATCCGTGGGATGGTTTAGCTCCTGTATTTGCTGACAAAATGGAACAATGTTGGAAGTACCTTCCTTTTAAAACTCTAGCCAGTAATGAATTTGGGTACTTGATAATTTTCCACATTTGCTTTGCTAGTAAGGCTTGGTGGAATCTAAAAAGATTCTTGAAACCAACTCCTCCCAAATACTTTGGGAGACACATAGCCTCCCAACTTAGCCAATATATTTTCCTTTTCCTTTGCAAAGACGACCACCAGAAATCGGCTATGGCAGAATCAATCTGTGTGGCTAAGGTTTTAGTTATTTTGAAGCAGGACATTGCGTATACGGGAAGTGACATCGCTACTGACTTTATGAGGATACACTCATGAGCTATCATAATGTTGTCGGTAATCAACTTTTGGGGAATGAAAGCTCATTAAGTTGGAGAGACTATCTTATGGATGATTGGTTTGAGCCTTGCTACCAAAATCTTCGAGATTATTCTATACAACACAGAGCAAAGGCTAATCGGCCTTAAGTCACTTATCCTCTCTGGATCTTCAACCTTTGGTATCAAGCTTATCAAGGTAAAATTCCAATCTTTTTGTATGTGTCATATCCTGAAGAAATCTTTAACTTCTTGTGTAATTTACTTTCCAAAAATATTCCAATAGGATTGGAAGAAGGTTGCTGTCATCCCATCAGCTCCAAGAGCTGAAAAAGGGCTTATAGAAAATATAGCTTATGAAACTTCTATATCCATAATTGGGGCAATAAGCTTATCATTCATATTTTGTGTTACTTTCTTCCCAAAATCTTGATAGTCCTCTCCAACAATAATGGGGTTAGATGAAGTGAATAACCCAGTAAAATACTCCACCGCTATATATCCTTTTGATGCTTCTGAGGAATGAGGGGAACCATCATCCTTCTTTAAAACCTCAATTCTCTTTCTTCGTCTATTCTCTTGGACCGATGCGTGAAAGAACTTCGTGTTCCTATCACCCTCTTTCAATCATTTTTCTCTGCTTTTTTGGCTCCAATAACTTTCTTCGTTTTTGTATTCTTTAGCCAGGATCTGTTTGATTTCATGGATTCTCCTTGTAATTGATTGGGAATTAGACTCCTCTTGTTCTAAGTCAAAGTGCAGCTATTGGATTTTAGAGTTAGAGTTCATATTGAGCGTCTTTTCCACTTACTTATTGCTCTTCTACATAATCTGATTTTTCCGGCCACAGAAACAGACAAAGTAAACTCCTTTTCCCAAGATCTTCGAATAAGCTCTCTAACCATCGGTTCCGATATCAACCTTCTATCAAAAGTGAAACTTCCTCTTATCTCACACGCTCTAGGTCTTAAACTTACCAACACCGGTTTGTGATTCGAACCCCTTTTTTCCAAAAATCTTTGATTTGTTGAGGGAAAAAGACTTCTCCATTCCGAATTAGCAAAACATCTATCCAACTTACATTGTACCTAGTGTTTATATCTCCATCCACCCCATGTGAAACCATTACTTTCTGCTTCTATCTCCTTCATATCACACAATCTTAACATTTCTGCGAAATCAAAAAAGGTTGCAGCATTCCTTTGGACTCCACCTATCTTTTTTCCATTATGTAATATTTCATTAAAATCGCCGAGTAAACACCATGGTTCTCTTCTTCCAGCTCCTATCCTTAGTAACTTCTCCCAAATTAAATGTCTAAGAGACTGATTAGGTTCTCCATAGATAAAAGAAGCATAAAAGGCTGAATCCATTAATTGAATATGAACATCCAAAATATTCTTAAATACAAAAAGGAATTTAGTCTTTACACTGTTTTTCCAAAAACATGTCAGGCCCCCACTTAGGCCTAAAGGGTTGACAGTAAAAACCCTTTCATATCCTAGCCAAACTTGTAAGTCTACCAAAATATTTCTCCTATTCATTGTTTCCATTAAAAATAACACATCATGGAACAATTCTTTACGAAAGTTCCTGAGTCTTGGAATTACCAAGTCCTCCGGTCTACCTAGGCCTTGGCAATTCCAACTTAGAAGCGACATTAAGTCAGTGATGACTCCTGGATAGGAGTTATCACCTGTGAGGATGCTTTAGCTCTCTCCCCCAAGCTTGATAGTTCTTCAACAACTTTTCTTTTCTCCAGCCTACCTTGATTCGAGTTGTGTTCAATCTTCTCTGTCTTCTTTGAGGGTCCTTCCTTCTTTTTATCTTGATCATCCACCCCATGTGAAACCATTACCTTCTGCTTCTATCTCCTTCATATCACACAATCTTAACATTTCTGCGAAATCAAAAAAGGTTGCAGCATTCCTTTGGACTCCACCTATCTTTTCTCCATTATGTAATATTTCATTAAAATCGCCGAGTAAACACCATGGTTCTCTTCTTCCAGCTCCTATCCTTAGTAACTTCTCCCAAATTAAATGTCTAAGAGACTGATTAAGTTCTCCATAGATAAAAGAAACATAAAAGGCTGAATCCATTAACTGAATATGAACATCCAAAATATTCTTAAATACAAAAAGGAATTTAGTTTTTACACTGTTTTTCCAAAAACATGTCAGGCTCCCACTTAGGCCTAAAGGGTTGACAGTAAAAAACCTTTCATACCCTAGCCAAACTTGTAAGTCTACCAAAATATTTCTCCTATTCTTTGTTTCCATTTAAAATAACACATCATGGAATAATTCTTTACGAAAGTTCCTGAGTCTTAGAATTACCAAGTCCTCCGGTCTACCTAGGCCTTGGCAATTCCAACTTAGAAGCGACATTAAGTCAGTGATGACTCCTGGATAGGAGTTATCACCTTTGAAGATGCTTTAGCTCTCTTCCCCAAGCTTGATAGTTCTTCAACAGCTTTTCTTTTCTCTAGCCTACCTTGATCCGAGTTGTCTTCAATATTCTCTGTCTTCTTTGAGGGTCCTTCCTTCTTTTTATCTTGATTATCTAGTACCATTAAGTTGGTGGCAGTATTTGGGACCTCCAGGATGGGAATGGATGAGCTTGGTTTTCTTTTTTTAAAATATCTTCTCTTACGAATGCCCGAGGAACTCGCAGCTTGGGATGAGAGATACTAAATTAGAGAGTCTTGATTACCAAAAGATTGGTTGTCCCCAGTACCAGAGATAAAAAAACCGTATCTAAACTTCCAACAGTTGCTATCGGATTAGAGGCAGCTATTCCTAATTTTAAAGCATCTGCCAAAAGTTTTGACCTTGTAACATTACAACTAGCAGTTTGGGTTACCTCCTCTGTGTTAAAGTAAAAAAATATGACCTTTTCCTTTGTCCAAGAACAGTAGATTGAGATACTCTATGTGCTCTAGAGGGTTCTATGCTCTATCCAAGAGAATCGAGCTTTTTTTGCAGTCCGGAAAGTCTCTTAATCAAACGACTACCATTAATTTGTCCATTTAATCAAGAGTAGTTCTTTTCGGTTGACAAAAAGAAAAAAATCAAGAGTAACTCTTTAAAACATTATAAAAAAAATAATTCAAATTCCAAAAATATCACTCAAAAGTTTTAAAATGTTTTTTTTCTTCTAAAAAGGCCAAAAATATAACAAAAAGTTAGTTTATAATTTAAAATTTTGGGTTTAGATTTAAAGTTTAAGGTTTAATTTTGAAGGGAGAGAAGGGTTATGGTTTGATTTTTGGGGTTTAAAGTTTAAATTTGAAATTTTAAAGGTATTTTAAATTTGTGGTATTTTTGAAACAATATTTTTGTGATATTTTTAAATAAAATTATGATATTTATAAAAATTTTAAGAGTGTATGATATTTTTAAAACATGCTTATTTTTGTATTTTTTTTTTTTTTTTTGAAAATTTCAGTCTAATCAATAATATTGTTTATTTAATCAATTTAAAATCAGTGTTTACATCATCATACTAAAATTTTAAAAAATTTAGATATTTAAAATGATAAAAAATGTAAGAAAAATATTGGTAATAAATAATTAAGCAATAATTTGGCCACCTAAATCTCTCGAGGAGCCAACGTTGAGAATTTGCAGACAGTGTGGGCTATTTTGTTGGTCTCCTCTAGTCCTTCAAAGGATATTCATCTTCTTCCTTCTCACCTTTTTAGTTTTTACTATAAACCCAGAAAAACCCTTGTGTTTCTTATCTCCATCACCATGGCTCTTTCAACTCATCTTTCTCAGGTTTTTAATTTTGCTATTATATACTTTTAAACCTCTTTAGTTCCTACAGATCATTTTCTGATTAAATGAAAGTTTTGATTTTTGATTTCAGATATCTACTGCACTTCCAACTGGAATTGATGGATCGACCCGATCTATGATCAAGGTAAACAAAACCCTATCTAGATTATCAAATCAATCACATAACTTATGTTGTTTCAGATGCTTAGATGATCCTGAATTTTTTTAGTCTTGTGTTTCTTTTAAAGTTATAGTCAATTTGGTATTGAAAGGTGCAGTCTTTAATATCACAGAATTTGAGAAATGAAATTGGGATCTCTTCAAAGAATCTACATTAAGTTGTTTTAAACGTTGGCCTTTTTGATTCGTTCTCAGGTTCAAAGTGTAAGCTTCATTGAAAAGTCATGGAGTCCTCTATTGAGACTAGATTTGAAATCTAGAAGCTCGAGTTTGAAAAAACGGTCTATGATATGCATGTCAGTTCAGCAAACAAGCAGATCTAAAGTCTCAGTTACTCCTTTAGAACTTGAAGATCCTAAAGAGACTCCTTTAAACTTATACAAACCTAAAGAGCCATACACAGCAACTATTGTTTCAGTTGAGAGAATTGTTGGTCCACAAGCACCTGGAGAGACTTGTCATATTGTAATTGATCATGATGGTAATGTTCCTTATTGGGAAGGTCAAAGCTATGGAGTCATTCCTCCTGTAAGTGCTTCATTCATTCAAACACAAAGTATCTTCCTTTTTGATGATAAATGATTTGTACTCTCTCGATTTTGTTAACATTCGTGATTTGTAGGGTGAGAATCCTAAGAAACCAGGTACACCCAACAGTGTTCGTCTTTATTCGATTGCATCAACAAGGTATGGAGATTCTTTTGATGGAAAGACAGCTAGTTTATGTGTTCGTCGAGCTCTTTACTATGATCCAGAGACAGGAGAAGAAGATCCATCCAAAGCTGGTGTATGCAGTAACTTCTTGTGCAATGCTAAACCTGGTGATAAAGTCAAAATCACAGGTCCTTCGGGGAAGATAATGCTTTTACCTGAAGATTCACGGAAAGCTACTCACATAATGATTGCTACTGGAACTGGAGTTGCTCCATTTAGAGGATACTTACGGCGTATGTTTATGGAAGATGTTCCTAATTTCAAGTTTGATGGACTTGCTTGGCTCTTCCTCGGTGTGGCTAACTCGGATAGTCTTCTGTACGATGAAGAATTTGCTGGTTACCTCAAGGACTATCCTGAGAACTTTAAGTACGACAAAGCACTAAGCAGAGAAGAGAAGAACAAGAAAGGAGGAAAAATGTATGTGCAAGATAAGATTGAAGAGTACAGCGATATGATTTTTAAACTTCTGGATGATGGAGCTCATATATACTTTTGCGGGCTTAAAGGAATGATGCCTGGGATTCAAGATACACTTAAGAGAGTAGCTGAAGAGAGAGGTGAAAGCTGGGAGCAGAAACTTACTCAGCTCAGGAAGAACAAGCAGTGGCATGTCGAAGTTTACTGAGTTTAATAGTGTCTTTGTTAATCTTCAATGTTTCTGCAATTTGAATAATTGTGTGATGATCATCCATTGAACTAGATATAGCTCAATTTGAATTGGTTATGTGATTTGTATTTTGTATTATTCAACCTAATGGTTTCCAATTGAAAGGTCAAAGTTATTGATGCGTGGTTTGGTTAAGGGTTCAAATATCAAGAACATTGTTAAAATACAAAAGCCAGCAAAACCTAGCGAAGCTCAAACTGTGGCCTTATGCTCTCACATTATGTTGTTTTGCAGAAAAAGGGCGCAGCATCTGATAACTGACTTTGGCATTGCTTCTCTCAGTACTGAGGAGAGAACCATAGGTTTCAGTATCTTGAAGTCTTTTAGTTAATTGTTTGGTCAATTTTAACACTCACAGTTACTGTGGATTGGAAGCTTAAAGAGGTAACCACATTCAAAAGCCTATCCTTCGACAATCAATCGTCCTAGTAAGAAGTAGATACAAACAAGTTCTCACCGGTAGTCAAAATCAACTTTTAAGTTGCAAGATGCTTACCTCGTGGAACACAAGGATCAATGCCAGTAGGAATATAATATGCACTCTAGACCATTGTATGATGTATTACGACAAACAGCCAAAAGGTACCTCTGACTCTGAGAGTGATATCTTCCTCACTCCCGATGTCCTTCTATGAGATTGGATCTATAGCACAGTGAGATTGGTTACAGAAAAGAGTTTAGGTGTAATGTTTTTCTGTGTGATGGGAATATCCAATATTATAAAATGCATGATCATTGCTCATAGGTGAAGGCATCATTAACAATGTGCTGGAAAAATGAGAAAGGAGGTTCATATATGGCTGAACGAATGGATTATATACCACAGAGAGAGAAACACAACAAAGCAAACACAAACTTCATCAATTATTTATGAGGGGGCTTTACAAGGCCCCAACAGCACCAACACAGACGACCGGTAAACCATAAAAGAGATAGCTTTAGAGACCACCACGGAGACGGAGGACCAAGTGGAGGGTTGACTCCTTCTGAATGTTGTAGTCAGCCAATGTGCGACCATCCTCTAGCTGTTTCCCAGCGAAGATGAGACGCTGCTGGTCCGGAGGGATACCTTCCTTATCCTGTATCTTTGTCTTCACATTATCAATTGTGTCTGAGCTCTCCACTTCAAGGGTGATAGTTTTACCGGTAAGGGTCTTCACAAAAATCTGCATACCACCACGGAGACGAAGGACCAAGTGAAGGGTAGACTCCTTCTGTATGTTGTAGTCAGCCAATGTGCGACCATCCTCCAGCTGCTTTCCAGCGAAGATGAGACGCTGCTGGTCCGGAGGAATACCTTCCTTGTCCTGGATCTTTGTCTTCACATTGTCAATTGTGTCCGAGCTTTCAACCTCCAAGGTTATTGTCTTCCCTGTCAAGGTCTTTACGAAGATTTGCATACCTCCGCGTAGACGCAACACCAAGTGAAGAGTAGACTCCTTCTGAATGTTGTAGTCAGCCAAGGTACGACCATCCTCCAGCTGCTTTCCGGCAAAGATCAATCTCTGCTGGTCCGGAGGAATACCTTCCTTGTCCTGGATTTTGGTCTTCACGTTGTCAATTGTGTCCGAGCTCTCGACTTCAAGTGTGATAGTCTTGCCTGTAAGAGTCTTTACAAAAATCTGCATACCACCACGGAGCCTTAGGACCAAGTGTAGGGTCGATTCCTTCTGGATGTTATAATCAGCCAAGGTACGACCGTCCTCTAGCTGCTTTCCGGCAAAGATCAACCTCTGCTGGTCCGGTGGGATACCCTCCTTGTCTTGAATCTTGGTTTTAACATTATCGATGGTGTCGGAGCTCTCCACCTCGAGGGTGATCGTCTTTCCCGTAAGGGTCTTGACGAATATCTGCATACCACCACGGAGTCTGAGAACCAAGTGAAGGGTGGACTCCTTCTGGATATTGTAATCGGCTAAAGTGCGTCCATCCTCCAACTGCTTTCCGGCGAAGATAAGCCTTTGCTGATCCGGAGGAATTCCTTCCTTATCCTGGATCTTAGTTTTAACGTTGTCGATGGTGTCGGAACTTTCCACCTCGAGGGTGATAGTCTTTCCGGTGAGAGTCTTAACGAAAATTTGCATCTACAATTCAAGGGATAAAACACAGAATCCATCAGAATTCTCGAACAATTCCAAACACAAACGCCTAACCAATTATCCATATATATTATAATCCAATCGCACCAACAATAAACTCATCAGATCAAGAATTCGACACAAGATCAACGCGCAATAACACAGCTCAACTAGTAACAACACAGATCATTAAATAAATCAGGCACCTTAATCGAGAATTATGAATCGTTGCGTAGACGAAAATTCGAATCGACGACAAAAAGAAACATCAACGGCGATCGAGCAAAATAGCTAAATGAACGAAATCAAAGAAGATCGAAGGAGGAATTTACCTTGGGAGAAAATTGAGAAAGATTTTGATTTGTATTAGAAATCTGAATTGTGTGTCGAAGAGGGGCTAAGAGGATTGGATTTATACAGAAGGATGAAGACGACTAGGTCACGAGAAAGGTGAGGCGGTGAAGCAGTAGCAACTCAGGAAACGACACGTGTGTATTGGGCGTTGTTTACACGCAACGTTTGCTAATTAATTTTTTCGTGAGGTCAGGAAAAGTATTTGTGCCTCGAGTTGATAACCACGACGCGTCTGCCGTCAGCAACGGCTTTAACGCCGTCTATTTACTAAACGGCTGTTAACGTAAGCCGACATTAGATGCAACGATTGATGCTATTAAGGTCATCTTTATTGGTGGTCCTTATATCGGTAAGTTTTAAAGGGGTCCTTCACTATTTTTGGGCCAAAAATAAACTATATTTTGAAAGACGTTTCTTGTTGGAGGACGACCTTAGGCCATCAGCATTGGGGCTTCTTAGCCCATATCTTAGGCTTTTTTACATTTGTTTTAAAAAATTTTGGGTAAGAAATTCGTGGAACATATTCAAAAGAAGAAACTTTGTTTCTTGTATCTTGGTGACAGGTGTTGAACATTCATTGGACCGAGTTTTTTTTTTTGTGAAATCGATGAAACACCAAATTATCGATTCATTTTCCTTCTGCGTTCTCTCTCTCTTCTTTCTCTCAACTCCGAAGGCGGTTCTTCTTCTCTCTTCTCTATTGCTATCTCCATTCTCCATTGTTGCTTCCTCATCATCCTAGTACCTGCCTCTCTTCTGTAAGCGCGATTCTCTTTTCTTCCAATTCTAATTGATGTCTTTATCTGTAAGACTGTATTTGTGCCTGATTCGTTTTGATTAGCTATAGGGATGAAAATCACTCGATTGTAGATTCTGTATTTGTTAGTAGTGATCCATTTTTTTCTTTTGGTTTATGTATTCTTCGATTCAATTTGAGATACGATTGACACTCGCAATTGCGAATTTCAGTTTAGAATCATGGAGCGTTTAACATCTCCTCCTCGTCTTATGGTAGTTCCAGATCTTGATCATACTATGGTAAGCCACCATTTTAGCTAATTATCTCTTGGCAATTTTGCTTTGATTGATGTTTATACTAATTGTGCGAAGGTTGATCGTCATGATCTGAGAATCTCTCTTTGTTGAGATTTAATTCATTGTGGGAAGTGAGAAGTGAGATTTAATTAATTCATCATGATCCTGAGAATCTCTCTTTGTTGAGATCACCAACACTCTACAAACAACTGAGAAGTGAGAAACCCTTGTTGACCCCTGATATTACCATGATTCGTTTTCTACACTGAATTTTGATTGTGATATTACAAGCTACATTGTTTGTGTTGGATAACTAGAAATTTCTTATAGATTGTTGCTTCTTTTTGTTGCAGAATGGATGCTACTGCCAATGGAACTGGCTATGGTGCTTACACATACAAGGAGCTTGAGAGGGGCATTACGTGATTGCTTCCGACTGGAAGAAGAATGAGCACATGAATGAAGACATGTTCTGTGATGAGTTCCACCTTGTTGATCTCAGGGTCATGGAAAATTGCCACAAAGTCACTAGCGGAGTTGATCATGTCTTCAACTTAGCGGCTGATATGGGTGGTATGGGTTAAGAGGTCAGATTGCATTTCTTTGGGGGTTTCTAAGCTCATAGACAGAGGCTTCTTGTAGTTGAAATTAAACATCTGGTTTTGAATTAGTGTAGTGATTGTTGCAACTCCATCTGAAGTTAAACATTGGTGCAACATCTTGAAGTAGTTGTTGGTGTAGTGATTGTTGTGGTTATAGTTGTAATAGGTGTGTTGATCGGCAATAACTAATGTAATATGTAGTTTCTAAACTATGAAACTTTTAATGTTTTTGTTTGAACTTTGTATTTGTGTTGCTAAGAAGAAATTTGTATGTTAAACTTTAAAGAAAAAAAAAAATGTCGCTAAGAACCTCCAAAAAGTCCTACCAATAAACTCTATTTTTAACTGTGTATCTTACCAAAATCTCTTAATCTAATTTTATTATTAAATTAATCCTAAGATACACCTTGATGTATCTACCAATGCAGATGCCCTTATGGGTCTTTTTTTGCCAGCTTCTCTTTTTCTATCGGTCTTTTTTTTTGTTTAATATTTTTTTTATACAAGTTGTTGCCAAAGATTTAATTTAGTGAATTCATACTTGGCTTGGACCATATTTTGCTTAAGAAGTTTTTTAGTGAATTTACACTCGTATATATTTTTTTTATACGACCTAAAATGGACCATATTTTGCTTTATTCGAATATGTTGCCAAAATTAAATAATATTTTTTGTTTATTATACGATTTTTTAAGGCTTCGTTTTCGGGTATTCGGTTCAGTTCCGGTTTTTCAGATCTTAAATTCAAATACCCAGTTGATACTTTTCTAATATTTGGTACGGTTCAGGTTCGGTTCTTGTCGGTCCCGGATCGATTCCGAGTATTTTTTGGTCATATTCCAAATTATGTGTAATTTTAAAGTTTATATCAAAATGGAATGTAATAAAATGTTTGTAATAATTTTCTAATTTTGAAGATGTTTGTAATGTTTGTAAAAATCTAATAAAATGTTTTTTCTAATAAAAACAAAAAAAATTAACTAAGGACTTTAGACAAGTCCTACCAATAATCCAACTTCGAACCGAAAGTCCTTAACAAAAGTCCTTAACAAATTTATTATTATTTTAATCTTAAGGACACTAATTTGGTCCTTGCAATGTGGTTGCTCTTATAGAGGTCCTTGGGCCTTTAATATCTAAAAATAAATTCAGAAAATACTTAATTGTTTAGGACGGCCTAAACTAAGGTTGACCTTAGTTTTGTCCGTGGGGTTTGTGTCATTCTTTGTTGTGCCGCTTCTGGTGAAAACGATCATGAGAGTGTCGGATCGTGCGACGGAGTACGCGGCGGGGGCACTGCTAGCGCTATGCACGGAGGAAGAACGACTGAGGGATGAAGCTGCGGTGGCGGGAGTGGTGGTAAAATTGCCGCAAAAGATCTATTTTGTCGAATTGACGGATTTGTAACTCATGGAAGATTCGATGATGCGAAATCAGTTCTAGATATGTCGAATCTATAAGTCTTTGGAATTTTGAAATCTGGGGGATTGTGTGTGGAGAGGAGATGATGATAATTATTGGATTCGTTCGATATAGGTGAGAAAGGGAGGAGAATCAGGGAACTGACATCCCTTGTCCAGAAAAGATTCAGATTTCCTCAAGACAGTGTGGAGCTCTATGCTGAAAAGGTGAACAACAGAGGTCTCTGCGCCATTGCTCAGGCTGAGTCTCTCCGATACAAGCTTCTCGGTGGTCTTGCTGTTCGTAGGTA
>OVBE01008749.1:0-15352 GCA_900406425.1 Iberis pinnata | reverse complement strand
TTTGTGGTATTTTTGGAACATTTGGGAGTGTGTGGTATTTATGGAACTTTTAGAAGTCTGTGGTATTTTTGGAATTTCAACTTCTTTTGATGGTATTTCAAGGAATTACTCTTAAAATTAAGGGTGTTTAATTATATTTTATTATCTAATATATTGGTTGAGATTTTACGTCATATGTTGAATTTATTATTATTAAATTGTAAGTTGTATGATGGGCTCCTTCATTGTTAATTATTAATATAATTTTTATTTTTCGATTGATAGAGAGTTGTAGATAAATTTTGATTAGAAGAAACAACATAAGAAGTCTATATGGTGGATTAAAAAATAAAAAGTCTATATGAAACAACAAAATAAAGAATTAAGTGATTCTCTATATAAATCAATTATTTGACACATGTTAATTGGTACACAATAAATACGTATATATATAATTTTCATTATTGACCAATAAAACAAGGGACATTTTCAAAAATACCACAAAAAGTTAATATATTCCAAAAATACCACACACTCCCAAAAATTCCAAAAATACCACATTTTTTTCCAAAAATACCACACAAATGTTTTTGTTCCAAAAATACCACAAAATTTGAAATAGCTTTAAAACTTCAAATTTAGACTTAAAAACCCCAAAACGAAACCCTACCCCCTTCAAAACTAAACCCTAAATTCTATTTAGTGAACCCAAACCCAAAATTTTAAATTTTAAACTCTTAAAATTCACTTTTTATGTTTGTGGTATTTTTGGAACATTTGAGAGTGTGTGGTATTATTGGAACTTTTGGGCATATGGTATTTTTGGAATTTGAACTTCTTTTGATGGTGTTTCAAGGAATTACTCATAAAACAATATTATACTTCCTTTTTTCTATTATATAAGATGTTCTATATAATTATTTATATTCTAAAATATATAATATTTTTATAAAAAATTTAAAGCTATTACATAGCGCACATCAAATAATAAAAAACCAATCGTCTTTTGATTATCAATTTTTTTAAAAATATAATATATAACATATTTTAAATAAAAAATAATTTTTTAAAATATTTACGGTTTTAACCAAAATATCATTTAAAAAGAGAGTATTTGGTATTATATGTTTTGGTGACAAAATAATATATTTTGCATTATTATTTCAAATTGTAATTATGTTTCATAATAGATAAAGAATTAAGTGATACTCCATATAAATCAATTATTTGACGTATGCTAGTACACAATACAGTATAATAAAAAGTTTCCATTCTTGACAAAAAAAAACAATATTATATTTGGTATTAATTATATGTTTTGGTGACAAAACAATATATTTTGCATTATTATTTCTCTTTTTAATCAGTAAGAAAAAAAAGAAGTCATCTTATCAATCTTCATAGATCACCAAAATCATAATCAAAAGGTTTTGGAATCAATGGGAAAAATCACAAGTTTTGTAGATTTAATCGGAAAAATCAAAGACAAAGCTTCACAAGGCAAAGCTGCTTTAATCTCATCAAATTCTAAAAGCAAATCTCTCTCTTTTCATCTCTCTGTTCTCCGAGCAACTACTCACGACCCTTCAACACTACCGGGAAATCGCCACATCGCTTTTCTCCTCTCCGCTGGTACTGGCTCACGAGCCACCGCTGCTTCCGCCATTGAATCAATCATGGATCGACTTCATACTACCGGAGACGCTTGTGTTGCTCTTAAATCGTTAATCATCGTTCATCATATCGTTAAACATGGTCGATTCATCCTTCAAGATCAGCTCTCTGTTTTTCCAGTTTCCGGTGGTAGAAATTATCTGAAACTTTCTGGGTTTAGAGATGAGAAATCTCCTTTAATGTGGGAGCTTTCTTCTTGGGTTCGATGGTGAGTGGCTGGACCTTCGGATAAACGGTTTGGTTCGTTTTAGTTCTCTTTGGTTCTGGTTCTTTCGTTTTTAGTAAAAGAGGATCCATTTAGGATCCGAAAAAATTCAGATCGGATCGTTTCGATTCCTATCCGGTCTGGTTCGGTTCAGTTCTAAAAATTAAGAACCATTTCAGAACCGAACCAACGGGTAATTTCGGTTCTTTCGGATATTTTATTCGAAATGTCCGAAATAACCGAAAATATCCGAAATAATTTGTCAATGTTGGCCACATTCGGTTCTTCTATTACCTTCGATTCTTCTTCGGTTCTTTTTGTTTTCGGTTCTCGGTTCTTATCCGAACCGAACCGAGAACCATGGATCGAAATAACTAGATCTGTTCGTGGTAAATTAATCGGATCCAGAACCGAACCGAACCTTCTTTTTCGGTTCGGTTCGGTTCTTCGGTTCCGGTTATTTTGCCAAGCCGTAAGTCCAAAAAATAAAGTTTCGATTTTTAGCTTTAAAAGTTTTGATTTTTAATTTTTTTGATTACAGGTACGCTTTATATCTTGAGAATCTAATATCAATTTCAAGAATCATTGGATTTTTCATTTCTTCAAGAAAAATCGACAAAGACAAATACGAAGAAATGGTTTCGTCTCTTACTAATTCTGATTTACTTCATGAAACCATTGAACTCGTGAATCTACTTGAAGAAGCTTGTAAAATTCCGAAATTACCTTTCTCCGGTGGCAAATCTCTCGCCGATAAAGTCACATTTCTGGTGGAAGAAGACTATGTTTCTTCAATCAACGAGCTTTACACAAGATTCAACGAGTTTAAAGAGCGGTTTAATAGTTTAAGCTTTGGAGATTCGATTGAGCTTGTTTGTGCTTTGAAACGGCTTGAGAAATGTAAAGAGAGATTATCTGAATCTGAAATTTGCCATGTGAATTGGAAGAGAGCTTGGATTGATGGATTTTGGAGTTTGGTTTGTGAGGTTAAGGACATGATTGGTGATTTAGAAGTTAAGAATTGTGGAAGAAGAGATCAAAGATGTGAATCAGCCCGGTTTACTGATCGGTTAATTATTGGTTATGGTGATTCTGTGCGGTTTTCTTCCGGTAGATTTTCGGATGTTGATCGGTTTAATCACTCAAAACATTCTATTGAGCTATTGTGAATTAGTTTTCTTTAGTCATATGTTTGATGAATTTTAAAAGATAAATTTGGTTTGACAACAAAAATAAGTTTCCAGGGAGAATAATGAAGGAAATAGTCAAAATTAAAATACCAATTGTTTCTAGTTTTAATCTTGGTTGCATAAATATTATATATTTTTAACTGTTTAATATTTCTACCGTTTCATTTTATTAGTTGTTTTGGTTAAAAACACGTATATTTAATTTTTGTTTTTGACATATTTTGGTTTTTTATTTTTTTATCTATGAATTTAATTACAATCAAGTAAATATTTGAGTTTTATTTTAATTTTGAAATTAAAAATTTTATTTTTTGTAATAAGATTTAGAAAAAAAAATTATAATATAAAACAATTTTTTTTTAAATAACTAATAAAATGAAACATAGAAAATAAAAGATAGCACAAAACTATTATTATTTTATAAGTGACGTAAATATATAATAAATTTAAATTTTTTGTCCTAACAAATAAACCTAAACTTTTTGTGAACCTAATTTTTTTTTGTGATAGATTCAAAAAAGTTATTTTAATAGTAATATTTTTGAAAAAACGTAGAAATACTACTTCTATAAGATCAAATTATTTTTATATTATTTTATAGAACATAAATGACATATATGAAATTACTGGAAAAAAAGAATCGAAAATAATCAAATAATTTTAGTTTTTTAAATAATACAAAAATCATTTATTTTTTTGTCACACAAAAATCATTTATAAATTTGTATTTTATAAAAAATATATTTAGAATTCCGAAATAGTATTATTATTCAAAAATTTTAAACAAAACGTTTAAAATTTCAACAAAGTTAATTTATATAAGAATTGTTCAATTTTAATTAAAAAAAACATAAAATTAGAAGTTGTCATAAAAAAAAAGCAAATGATAATATAATGGACCCATTGTATATATGGGCCTAAGTATAGAAAATATTAATCTCATATCTCAACAAGTAAAACCCTAGACTCTTCCTTCTTCCTTCTTCTTCTTCAATTTCACTAGCTCAATAGTACGAAAATGGAGCTCTGCACAACTACAACCACATCAATCTCTATCAATCGCCTCTCTTCGAGCTCCATCCGCCATGAATATCCAACTGAAAACGCAGTACATAACGTCTCATTCCCTCTCCGTCGAAACTTTGTATCTCCTACTCTTCATTCCCTAGGTTTTTGATTTGATTCGCTCATTGCTCTCACCAGTTTTGTGCTCTTATGTTTGAAGTGCATATAGTTTCAATTTTCGAATTGTGCTGTTGTCAGAGTCAATTTTTCGAATAGAAATTTCAATCTGCTGAAGTAATTTTACATGTTGAGAATTGTGTTCTTATGGAGTCTTTGTGTTTTTCAATGAATAGGAACTTTACGATGCACAACTGGAAAGTTTCCAGGAGAAACAGTTTCTGAAGATGTTGTTGTTGAGAAGCTTGATGAAGCAATCGAAAATAAGAACTTGACTAATGAAACTCAAGCTAATGAGTCTATTGAAGATGAACAAACTCAACCTTTAGAATTCTTGAACGACATAAAGGTATATTATCTTTGAAATGCTTTAAGGAGCTAAGCCATATAGTTGCATTTTGAAAGCATTTCATCTATAGAAGTTGTATAAGCTTTTGATGTCAATCAATTTTGTAAATGAAGATTGCTATGATTTAGTACATATGATTGTTAGAAAACATCATCTATATGATGAATGAGTGGTTGGTTGATCATGTTTAGAACCTTAAGAGTTTAGCTTAGCATCAACATTGTTTGTTGTTTTGCTTACATTTCTAGATTTTGGATTGTAAGCTCGATCATGTTTAGAACCTTAAGAGTTTAGCTTAGCATCAACATTGTTTGTTGTTTTGCTTACATTTCTAGATTTTGGATTGTAAGCTCTTAGTGTCTGTCTTTTGGCCAGAACTATGTTATAGTCATCTTGTTTATATCTGCAGAAGTTTTGACTAAGCCTTTGCTAATTAGTTGTTGTCAAGAGGAATTGGATTACAAGAATGTTTAATAAGTTTATAAGTTGCCAATTAGTTTATATTTTGATATCAATCTCTGTTTTTTTCAAGCATATACATTGAAAATCAGAATCGAAAAAGCGGTTGATGTATGAGTATGTTGATTAATGTAGCTGGACTCAGACAACACATATTCAATCTTACTATATGGGAGTGGTGCAATAGTTGCTATCTACTTAACTTCTGCAATCATTGCTTCACTTGAATCAATTCCTCTGGTTAGTACCAATTTTGTAAAATTTACATTAAAGACATTTGTAAAGTAACCTTCTTTATTTTTTTGTTTTGAATATTTTCAGTTTCCTAAGCTTATGGAAGTAGTTGGCCTTGGATACACTCTATGGTTCACCACACGTTACTTGCTATTTAAGGTAAAATTAAATATAATATATTGATTACTCCAATTTTTTTTTCTATTAATGTTTTTGTTCATTTTGTTTTGTTTTTTTTAAAATTTTTTTATTACTAGAGGAATAGAGAAGAACTGAAGACGAAGATTAGTGAAGTAAAAAAACAGGTTCTTGGTGAATGAGTAGTTTTTTTTTGCCAACTTAGTTGTTTTTTGCTTGTTAAAAATTAAATTATTTTTAGTTGCTATGGATACATAAATTTTATAGAAGAAAGAAAATTGGACTGATCACTAAATATTTGTTTAGTCGTCGATTAAAGCTTTTTAATTTAAATGAAGAGTTTTATATATAATTGCTTAAAAAGGTTAAGAATAGAGAGCATATATTATTCTCATTTTGTGTCTATTTTATAGGCTTGTTGTACGGATCACTCTTTGATTATTATTATTATTATTATTATTTTTTCTAAAAAAAGAATTATGCAACCTATTTATATTCAACAATCAGACATATTAGTCACATACCATTAGCAAACAAAAAGTAAGAAAAAGAATATGACAAAGTGTAAAAATTTTGAAAAACATAATTTTAAATCAGACACTATAGATTACATCTTGTTTTCATCTCTTAGTATTTTTAAACATATAAATGGCTTTTGATCATAAATATTAGCAAAAGCAATAGTTAAAAAAAAAAAGGTTTCCAAAATACAATCAACACTAGAAACAAAGTTTTTTTTTACTAAAAGATCAAAATATCTTCTCTTTCTCTCAATTTTGTGGAATTGAATTAAACTAATAGTTGATTATCCTAAATGGTAACCGATCTTCAATTTCAACAGCTTCATGTTTCATTGTTAATGTTTCACAACAGTTATTATTCTCTTTACCATCTTTGTCACTTTGAATAACTCCTTCCATTGTTTTCATCAGCTTTGTGTCTTCATCACATAGCTTCCACATTCCATTCTCTAATTCACTCATTAAACACAAAAGATTTCGTTTTTCTGCTTCTGAAGTTTCCAATTCAGCTTTGAAACAAGAAACCATATCTCTCTCTTTCTCTGCAGTTAAAACAACATCTTCTAGTTCCTTTCTAAGTGATTCTTCTTCCAATAACTCTACCTCTCTTTGAAGATTCTTCAACATGTTTAGTTTATGTAATAACTCATTCCTCTCTTGTCTCATTGCTTCTCCAAATCCAACTTGTTCAAGAAGAGAAGCTTCTACTCTTTTCCGCAAGTTCTTGTTTTGCTCTACTTCAGATTTTAACTTCTTAGCAACTGATTTCCAAATCCATAATTGGAATTCAAGTTGATACACTTGAGAAGTTTTATCAAACAGTTGAGAGTTTGCTATCTCTAAGGCCTCATAAACATTCTCCTTGCACTTTTCTGATTCCTTCAGCATCTCTGTGTAGTTTTCAATTTCTTTTTCCATCACTTGATTCTTTTCTTTGACAATACTTAAAGACTCAATCTGCTTCTTTAAATCCATTACTTTCTCACGTTCTTCTTCAATCTCTAGAATTGCTTTGGCCAATGTATCATCCTTAAGAGTTGCAAGACTTGACTCAGCCTCAGTGACTGTTTTACTTAGAACTAAAAACATGACATAGATCTCTTCATATTGTAGTCTCATTTTAGCTGTAGAAGAGTGATAGTTCTCAAGTTCTAACTCAAACTCTTTCACTGCTGCTTCTTTACTTTGCAACTGTAACTTATAAACATTTATCTCTTCTTCCATTTTTTCAAGCTTAAAGCTCCATTCAGATTCTTTACTTCTCACATTTGCTGAACATTGTTTGTGTATGTTTTCCAAATTCCGGTACTTGTTTTTAAGCTTTGACAGTGCAGAATTTCCTGATCCTTGAATTGTAGCTTCCTGAAGTTCTTTCAATGAAACCAGTAACTCCTTGTTCTCTTGTTGTAATTTTCCATTCTCATACTTCACTTCCTTAAAATAAGCATCTTTCATACTCAAGGTTTGTCTTAACTCTGCAACTTCCTCATCTCTTTTGCTAGACAACTCATCAAGTTGTGTTCTTGCATCTTGATACTCTGCAAATGTATCTTCATATCTGGCTTTGAATTCAGAAACTTGGATTTCAAGATGTTTTCTTCTAGTCTCTTCCTGTGTCAGTACAGAGTTACACATCTGCAACTTTTTCTGAAGATCCTCTGAGATTCTAGCTTGTGAATCTAGCTTGATCTGAAGAGAATTGATTTCTTTTAAAAGCATTGATCTTTCTTCCTCACTTTCTTTCTTACTAGCATCAAACAGATTCTTAAGCTTCTCATATGCTTCCTCAAGATGCTTAAACTGTTCTTTTTTCCATTTCAGTTTCTCTTCTACTTGAGATTTTTCATCTTCCAATTTACTCATTATATCATCTCTTCCTCTCAATTCTTTCAAAGCTTTTGCAGTTTTCTCAACTTCCATCTTTTGCTTCTCTGCTGATACTAACATTACTTTGAGTCCTTCAATCTCAGTCATATAAACATTGTTTTTTTGTTCCATATCATTGTTCTTCTCACTTGCTTCATCTAAAGCTAACATCAGTTTTCGTTTCTCTTCTTCAAATTCTTTATACTTATTTTCACCATTAGCTCTTAGCTTCTCATTAGCTTCATTCACATGCTTAAGAACAGAAATCTTTTCTTCAAGACAACATTGTAGATCCTTGTTTGTTCGATTCAATTCAGAAATTACTCTTTTCTGCTCATCGATCTCAAAACTCTGCTTCTCAATCACTAATCTCGCTTCTCTGATTTCTACTAATTGTTGGTTTTGGACTTTCTTCAGATTATCAACAAGCTCTATCTTGTTCTTATAATCGATTTTTAGCTTTTCATTGATGGATTTTAGTTCTTCTAGCTCTTCATAGACTTTCTCCATTATATGTTCAAGCAATGATACTTTCACAATCTAACCTAAACAGCAAACGAAAAACAATCGAGCAGATCTAAAATCAAACCAGAAAAGTAAATCGATCTTTCAGTGATTAAAACTGAGATTCTTCCATCGAAGAACAGATTTCAAATGCAACAAAAACAAAAACCCTAATTAGTTGATGAAAATCATTTACCTGAATCAGAATACTGAATCTTCAAACGAAAATTTGCATCAACAAATTAATCGAAATGCTCAAATGAGAGAGAGAGACACTTAAAGAAGCCGTTGGAGAAAATTTTAAATTTGAATTTTGTGCAAACGGAAATGACGACAAATTAGTTAATAAACAAACGGAGGTCTATTTAACCCCCATATATTATGGGCTTTTCCAACAAATTTCGGCCCATTTTATAATATATATATATATATATATTAATATTTATTTTTATTCACGCTATTATAATTCAATGATAAAATTTAATTTTTAATATAATGTTTTTGCAATTTCCACGTTATTAACTATGCCTTCCGTATCAAAAAGTTTGATGTTTTAGAAAAAAATTTGTATTAAAAAGATTGATTTTCACAACTTTTTATGTAGTTTTATGTATTAATTTTTAAAAATAGTAAACTTTAAGGCATATTAATTGAAATCTTTGAAAAACTATTGGTTAATAGATATTGAAAATTGTTTAACACAAAAATTATATATTAAATATATGTTTTATTAATATATCTGAAAAACTAAAAAATCTATTAATTTGATACGAAAAAAAAGTAAATTTGTGAAGGATCGTTATGTCTACGTGCACATTTATTTTATATTCGTATATATAAGAGAATATGTTATATGTCTTACACAAACAAAACCTATTTTATTTGAACTCATAAGTAGTATATTTTTTTTTGTTCATTTTGTGACTTTTTGTATAAAATAAAAAACCATGTAATTAATATAACAAATTGAATTGTTTGATAAAGTATACAAAAATTGATTTATGTTGAAAGCGATGTTAATGATTAATTGATAGAGCTAGTTTTGGCCAAATGATAATGAATGGTCTATTTATATACATAATCAAATTTGATATATATATATATATATATATATATATATATATATTTTCGTCACTTTTAAAATTTTGTTTATACTGTTGTAAATATAAGACTAGCTCTCTATGTATATATAATAGAGTAATTAATATAATTACTATATATATCCTTCTCAATACTATGAAGCTCGAGTTTATTTATTTATTTTATTTTCAATTGTTTATAGAGAGATATTCTAACTTATCATCATTGAGAGCTGTTTGTCACATAAGTATTACGAGTCATTATCTATTCAAATAGGATTAAAGAGAATAAACTGAATTTACGTATTCATCCAAATGAATTACATGACTCATAATATTTTTTTACACATTTTATAACGAGACGTATTCAAGTTTGAAATGGTTATATGTTAATAATAATAAAAAGAATCCTCAAAGAGAAGATTGGGAACAATAAAAGAAAGCATATATATATATATATATATTCGAGTAACCGTTTTCGAAGGTTGATGGTATGATCTTTTAGTTTATTAGTCTGCGGTTTCTTCATTTTTTATGTAGTTCCCATTCAATATAGGAGGATCTTGATTCTCGTTAGAATGAATCATCGAATGTCTTTACGATCGCCATCTTTAACAATTGTCATTTTGCGGTTTCGAATCTGTTTGAATTTTATAGTTTTTTTTTCTTGGTGTTAACTTTCATTAGGTTTTATTTTTTTTAATATCTTTAGTTGTATGTTGTTTCTTTTTCTTGGCTTTTAGTTTCGGAAGAAGTTTCGTCTTGCTGATTTTATCTTCCGTAATTTTTTCGAATTTAGATTATGTGTTTGTATTAACACAAAAGTGAAAAATGATATATATATATATATATATATATATGTATATATATAGTCAGGTTGGTCATCGGTTTTTTATTTTACTTATATAGTTTACAAGTTTCCAATTTTTTTAAAAAATATATATATTGGTCCAAATAAAAAATACATAAAATATTAGTTTAATTTCTTTTTATTTTGTCTCAAGTCTATGTAATTTGAGGATAATTACGTTAAATTCAGGTTTGATAAGATTATTACACACGTCAATCAAATTCCAAATCTAATTTTTGTGGTCAACGCAAAAAAAAAATAGTTTAAGAAGGAAAAATTATCTGATGAAGTGTAAATTTTGATCTCTAAAAATCAAAAGAAAATTCTAGTAATTTCCACGAGTTTAATTAAATATTAGCCAAAGGTAGATGAGTACGCCACGTGTCATTAACTTAAGCCTCAAACACACGCAAATCAATTGGATAAAATATGACACGTCATCAACTTTTGTACGAAGCCACTTGTCTCTAAATCAACGGCTGATAATAACTCTTCCTTTTCATTATTTATTAATTTTATTTTGTCTCATCAGAAAACGACTTTAATGATTGGAGATGTCGATTTTGATTAATTCTTGGCCGTTGGATCTAACTAAAACCAAAAGATTGTAGAAACTAAATTATAAATTGAAGAAAGAAGGACGAATTTGGTTGGGTGGATAAGAGAGATGATGATTGAAAGAAGATGATAAATAATTTGAGGGTTTTAGGGTTTCTGATCGATTCTTAATTCGTGTGATTCTTCAGATTTTGGGGGGGTGTTTGATTTTTTACATCGAGCAATTGTTGATTTTTAGGGTTCTTTGTATTCTTTTCTAATTTCTGGTGAAACATTCTTTGTTTCGCCGCTTTTCAATGGTGAAAGCTTGAAACTTTTGAGTCTTTAGCTAAGATTGTGACAATTTGTGAAAAGTTCATCTCTTTCTGGGAAATTTTGTTTTTTTTTGTTTATATTCACAAATTGGTTTGTGAAGTTTGAAACTTTCAAAAAGACCAGATCATTCTTCAATTGTTTTTTTCTTTAAACTGTGATCTTTCACCAGATTAATGGTGGAGTTCTTTGAAACTGAACCAATCCTAATCTTGAAATGATGAAGAGACAGATCTCAAGTTGGCCTTGGTGGTTGTTAGGTGGTAGAAAAGAGAAAGAGACTCAGACTAAAGCTCTTAAGTTACCTACAATGAAATCTCAGACTAATGGAAGAGTTAATAACATGAGAAAAGAGATGGAACTTGAGAGCTTTGGTTCATCTGGTTCAGAATCTTTAGTTGTTGTTGGTTGTGATGGACCTGAATGGTCTGTTGGATGGACTGAGCCACATGGACCTGATTTTCAAATTGATAATGAAGCAGATGATGGTGGCTTCTTAGTTCTGGTTCCTTGTTACAGAGCTGACTCTAGTAATAACCAGTTCTTGAGTGCTGTCAAGAATCTTCCTAATGGATTGTCTCCTGGTATGAACTTATAAAGGCTAATGCTTGTTGTTTAGTTCATAGTTGCTCTCTTAGAGGTGTTTGATTGAATTTCATTTTCTTTGAATCAAATTTACAGATGGGAAGAACAACATGGAGCAATGGCTTACATCTCTGCAGAACCTTTGACTAGGTCTCTTCCTTTTGTAGTTAGTTTAGTTAGTAGTTTTAGTTCTTTTAATATGCTATGAGACTTATATTAATCCTGAAAACTCAAAAAAAGGAGAAAAGAGGAAAAGAAAAGAGAGAAAAAAGAAGAAGCTAAGTAGTTTTATTAGTTTAGAATCTTTAGATTAAGATGATATGATCTTGTAAATGGATCAAGTCTAGTAAAAAGAAGAAAAGAGTATTAAAAAAAAAGTTATGGAGAAGAAGAAGAAGCAACTTTCTGGTTCATAGTAAGTGAATGTAAATTGGTTAGATTGAGAACCAAAAAACATATCAAAATCCAAGTATAGAGATTGGAGAACAAATTACAATTCAAGGATTAAGAACTGAATAGAGGATTTGGGGGAATAAGAAGAAGCAGTTATAGAGGCATATCAAGATTATTAATTGAGCTGCAAAATTCATGTAAATACACAAAGTATATATGTATATTGTTCTGTATTATAATTCTTCTTCCTCAATATTTGAGTTTGAAGTGATTGCAGATTGCATGTAATATACTATAAACTACCACTGACCTTTTTGTATATAGAAACAATACTACCATTGTAAGTTTGTAACTCTTTATATATACTTTTGTATATGCTATTGTTTTGTGTTTTTCATCCAATCCAAACTCAAATATAATTCCCAACATCTACTTTTTCAATCTATGATTTCAAAGTTACTCTTTTTTTACAAGATGGAGCAAAGTAAACACATTACACAACAAAATGTGAAAGTTGGTATCCATTGTAACTGTTAAAAGCTAAAAAAACTTACAAGAGGTGTGTATATGTATTGAAGTCAGTACTTAATGACATGGTGGCGTAACCATAGTTCATAGATGATCATGTGAAATGCATCAAATTTGATTGGAGGTGAGTTCCATTGAAAATGCTTTTGTACCTATTACAAAATCACAAGACCAAATCAGTTTCTTATTGTAAGAATCATATGAGTTGAGAAATTTCCTCTATACCTTGACTAAGTTGTTATGCAATGAAACAAACTCTGAGTGAGATATGTCTTTAAGGATCTGCTTGAGGTTATAAACATCTTTCTCTTTAAGAACAACCGCGAATTTTCTCCAATTCAAGATGTCGTTAAAAGGCAAATCGTAGTAGTCTGACAATATAACTGGTATACATCCATAATGGATCGAGTCAGTTATGCGCGCACTGTTGACTTGAGAACCACCAGGGCATATGCAGAATTTAGTCCTGTAAAATCTCTTCTGATACACTAAATGCCCTGTAGCCCTATTGATTCTGTTGTTTGAAATATCAAGCTCTGTGTCGTTTTCCCACACACGGGCGAGTATTACTCGTATCTTGGAATTTCGATGACCAGCCCAAAAGCCAAGCGTCGTCCTATAACAATAAACAGTCTTAGTAACATCAAGCCAGAGTCTTAACAAGGATATAGTGAACTTGAATACTTATGTTTAGCTGATGAAACACATTGTGGATCAGTATTGATTATCTGCAGACAAATGAGTAAAAGGGATAGTTTTTACCGGTTTTCGATATCGTTTCCACCAGCAGGGAGAGCAAATGGTTGAAGAATTTGAGGCAAAGCAACATCTTTGTGTGGAATGAAACCGACATTGTAGCTCGGTGAGCATACAACTCTAATTGTATTCTTAATCAGAATTGGAGATCCTTCGAATGCTCTAACACCAACATCATGACAAGTAACAAAGAAATGATCTGCTCCTAAGGTTCTATTCCAATAAGGATACTTAGTTATCAATCCATCAACGTAATTTTGAACAATCACAGTCATGTTCTCATATGATGTTCCCTACAATATAGAAACAAGATTGTTCAATTCCCAAATTGGATACACATGGAGCCCTATTCTAAATTCTAATCCTAATTTCATGAATCAATTGTAGTTTTGGTGGATCAATTTGAGAAATTCTTACTTTGCCTCGCATCTTGTGACAAGAAATTGGGATGAAGAAGAGATCCGCTTCATCTGGATCTAGAGTTCGAAACTGACTTTCTCTAATATTTTGGAAGAAGTAACCTTCGCTTGCATATTTACCGGTGACTTTCCTCGGCGTTTGATAAAACGTGTTTGGATCTCCGTCTGGATAAATGTAAATCTTAAATCTCTTCTCCATCTCAGCGTAATTCAATCGAAACGCTTCTGGTGAGTGATAAACATCGAAATCATTTTCTTCCGCCGCTTCTCCGTCATTATCAGTATTATCACCACTATTGACCTTAACAGGAACATGAACCGGCTCAACCACGATCGGAGACGGCGATGGATTGCGTAAGGAATTGAAAGAGAGGTAAAAGAGGGAAACGAAAGTGAGAACAGCGACAGTGAGAAGTGATCCTTTAAGTGAACACAACGGAGAAGATCCACCGGACGGTTTAACGATCGTCATCGGCTGCCGGAGAAACTTGTGAAACTTTGAATCTCTGCAAATTTGCTGTCTCTCTGAGCTCTTCACATGCTTATTAACAGAGAATGTCTTCTTATTTTATTACGGTTCTAATTGTTCAATAACCGGTTTTGATTCTAATGATTATTATTCGGTTTATTACCGGTTTAGACAGCAACTATAGGAAGCCAATAAGACAGGTTCTACGCTCATGTCACAAGATCAAAATTGAGACTTTTTCATGAATTCTTGAGCTGAATTTTAGTTTCTTGAGCTAAACTTTCAAAATTTGAAACATGATACATTGTGTATCTTGAGCTACATATTACAATTAGCTTTCGCTTCGGCTTCACAGGCTAATCTACAGGTATAGTTCAATATCGAAAACTCGAGGCTATTTTAAAATCCAGAACAAGATTGAAGCATGAACAAGAAGATGCCACCAGCAACAGAGACATTAAGAGATTCAAACTCACCTGCCATTGGAATGCTAACGAGCTCGCATACTTCCTTTGATTGCTCAGACAAACCGTGCCCTTCGCTGCCTAAGATCAAACATAGAGGCTTCTCTTTTAAAGATTGAGCAAACTCTAGAGAAAGTTCGGAGACAGGTTTCGATTTCTTAGTAGTAGTAGTTGTTGGATGACCAGCTATTAGCTTCATTTTGAACTCATGTACTAGAAGCTTAAGGTGGTTCCAATCACCGGAAACTATAGGAAGTTGAAACGAAGCACCTCTGCTTGCTCTAAGAGCTTTATCATTAAATGGATCACAACAACCCGGAAGTAGAAATGCACCATCCTATCCAAAACCATAGCCAAATTATGATGAACACAATTGGATTTTGCTATTGAATTGAGAAGAAAAGTTGATCATTTATACCCAATTAAAAGCCATAGCTGATCTGATTAATGTACCAAGGTTTCCAGGATCCTACAAAACAACATCGAAAACGAAACTATTACTAATCCAAACTTCAATCTTTGATCAAGAACTATTACTAACCTGTATGCTGTCTAGAACAAGAACTCTGTGAGGAGAAGTAAACCATTTGTTGCAATCTGTTATAATGTTTTCATTATCTTTAATAAGATCAATGAAA
>OVBE01008747.1:0-16808 GCA_900406425.1 Iberis pinnata | reverse complement strand
TAGAAAACAATGAGTTGGGTACATCTTAGTAAAAGAGATGCAGCAATCCAAGGTATATAAATACAATTATCCACACATACAAACTTACATATACCTAAATCTCTTCTCACTTCCTCTCTATGTTTTATCCTTTTATCCTTTCCTCTTTAATGTTCTCTTCTTTGTTATTTCTCTTCACAACTCTGATTAGTCTATTGTCATTGGTTGTCTCATACATCATCTGAAACGAGCTTTTCTTAGTGTTCATTACCTCAGTTTCAGCCTCGTTAAGAAGATTCATAATCTCTGCCTGACTTTTGGGTCTGCATCACAGCACCGTGTCATGATCTCGCCAAGTACAGTGAGACAATCTGCTGGGACTGTTGGCCGAACTCCACGGTTCACTACTGCAAATGCAACTTGAACCGTGGTCATATTCTGGAATGGTAACAAACCTGTTATCAACTCCCATAGTATAATTCCAAAGCTATAATCGTCTACTTTATGCGTGTAAGTTCTATGTTGAATCATCTCTCTGCATCAATCAATAAGTTCCAGTCTCTGGTGTCATAACGCCAAAATCAGCAATCTTGATAGACTGATCAGCTGATATAAGGAGGTTATCTGATTTAAGATCTCGATGTATAAATTTTCGTTCATGAACATAAGCCATACCTCTAGCTTTTGACTAAATATGCGAAAGGAGGTTCAATTAGACTGTTTTTGACTAAGAGACAAAACCAGCTAGAGGTATGGCTTATGTTCATGAACGCAAATTTATAAATGAAGGCGAGTTTGCCCTATCTCCCTGCATTACTTCACCATAAGAATTTCTTCTAAGAATAGGTTTTAGTGCCAAGTCGAGTATGCCTAACTCGCCTTCATTTACGCACCCCGTGATGTTTCTTCCAAATATTGTGTTTGCCACAGATTTTTGGCAATAGCGCACCACTGATTTTCTGATGTTGTGGCTCTTTTATTTCCCTGACGCATACCTCCCTACCCCGATTGTCTGCCATAATGCATTCAACTCGTTGCTAGAAAAGTCTTGATCTACCTCCTCCCCATGTGGGAATCCAAACACTTCGTCCAACTAAGCTATCGTGATTGCATAAGTATCCCCCCCTTATTGAAAACGTAATGAATTCAGGAGAGGCATCATCTTCATGATGAAGCTGAAGGGTTGCTAGATAATGGCAAGTTTCTTCTTGGTAAGCATATGAGGGACTGGCCATGAATGCTTCTATTTTTGCCAATTTGAAGAGGTAGATAACGTCTTCATAAATTCCCAGAGCTTACATTATATGTTTGTGAGGAAACCGCGTCCCTTGGAATCCTTGTGAAAACAAGGCAGCTAGATATTTTGATGATGTGTCCTCTTGGGGGATTCCCTCAGCAACCCTGCTTTTGAATTCAATATACATGTTTTCTGTATACAAGTTCTCCATCTGACGTCCAGATCCTTGAACGTCCTCTTATTAATCATATTATGGATCTCCGCTGCTCTCATCGTCATCGATTGACATGGGTTTCTTACCTTTTGTTATGTTTTTCCTTCTTGTCGAAAATTTAGCTTCCTTCTTTTTCATCTCTCGCTTTTCTTTAGCGGTGAACTGTGGTTCGGTATCATCTACCCTCAACTGGTCAAGGTTAAGCGCCTTTTTCTTGCGTATAAATTTTGCAGCCAGTTGCCGTGCACATTTTTTTTGGGGTGTGAATTTCGATCGATCATTCTAAATTTCAATTCCCACTGGTTGATGTTCCTAGTGAAATTCGGGTTGAACATTGGGAGAGACATCTGGTGAGATCTGTATGGGATCTTGGAGGATATTGAAAATGAGTGTTTGTGGTGGAGGATTTATTGGTAAAGTGTGGAGTAGACATTTCTTGTTTTGGTGTAGCACGTGAGTGTGTAAGAAAGGTGGTGGGTAAGTGGGTGTGTAAGAGAATCTTGGAAAAGTGGGGTAAGAGAATTGATGTTGTTCCTTTGCTTAATGGGAAGAAAAATGTTGGCTTGAAAACTCTTCGTCCGCGGCTCAAAGAAGGTGAATACGTGGCTCAATATCATGGCTCGATGACATTTCATTTCATGATGGCTTGATCCGTTTCATTTGGCTCGATGAGAAGAGGAAATTTGGCTCGATCAAGCTGGTGATATGGCTCGATCGTTTCACGTATTTTCCGGCTCGATGTGGTTCTTCTTGATGGCTCCATCAAAATCTTCTTGATAGACTTTTTTCTTTTGACGGCTTGGTCACGTATACTTGATTTTCTTGAACGTATACTTGATGGCTTGGTGAAGGGTGAAATTATTTTGCTCAAGCAACTATATCTCATGGTTTTACCACATATTGTCACGACTTAATCAAAGTGACTTGGAATCCACCAGAGGGTCATACTTCCGACTCAGTCATTCTCCTTTACCAATTGTCCAAGACATGTCCTGAAAGTACCTGAAACACCAAAAACCAAAAAAAAAACTTAAATGCATAAAAAGAAGAACTAAACATAAATTTTTAAAATTTATATGTACAAGGATAAACATGGGACTTCCTCCCAAGTGATCTTGTTTAAAGTCACTAAGCTTGACTTCCTATTTTTAAAATTAATGACCCTGAGACGGTTCCCCAAGGAGAACCGAGGTCCCTTGAGAAATGACTCTGTCAGCCAAATAAAGTTTGATTCTTTGCCCGTTCACTGTAAACTCTTCTCCAGACTTTGCAATAAGGGTAACTGCACCGTATGGAAAAACTTCTTTCACCAAAAATGGTCCATACCATCTTGACTTGAGCTTTCCTGGGAACAATTTGAGCCTTGAGTTGAATAGAAGTAATTGATCACCAGCATTGAATTTCCTAACTAATATCTTCTTGTCATGACACGCCTTGGTCTTTTCCTTGTATATTTTGGAACGCTCATAAGCGTTGAGCCTGACTTCTTCGAGTTCATGCAAGTCTATCTCCCTCTTTTCCTGAGCTGTCTAGAGATCAAAGTTCAGGAGTCTAGTTGCCATAGTGCTTTATACTCGACTTCAAATAGTAAGTGGCATGCTTTTTCGTAAAGGAGTTGGAAAGGTGTTCGTCGAATCGGTGTCTTAAAAGCTATCCTATATGCCCATAGTGCGTCATACAACTTTGTTGACCAATATCTTCTTGAGGTCCCATTGACTTTTGCTAGAATAACCTTGATCTGCCTATTTGAGACTTTAACTTTTCCACTTGTCTGGGGATGATAAGGTGTTTCCACCTTGTGTTTCACGCCATATTTCCTCAATAGATTCTCAAACACTTTATTTACGAAGTGAGAGCCACCATCGCTGATTATGGTTTTGAAAAGCTTCAGAATCACTTTTGCGTTATTGGTGGGGCTTGCAATTTCTTCCACCCATTTCGGGACATAATCGACAGCCACCAGAATATAACTATTTCCAAAAGATGGGGGGTTGAATGGTCCATGAAATCAATGTCCCAAACATCGAATACTTCAACTTCTAAGATTGGATTATGAGGCATCTCATTCCTTTTTCCAATATTACCTGCTCTCTAACATGGATCACACATAGAGATGAAACCATGTGTGTCCTTAAACAAGGTTGGCCACCACAGACCAGCCTGCAAGGTCTTCTGAATAGTCTTGAATGTTACAAAGTGTCCTCCATAAGTAGAACCGTGACAGTGTTCCAGAATTCCCTTCACTTCATCTTCAGCTATACACCTTATGAATAATTCGTCTAGACCCTTTTTGTAGAGAAAATGATCATCCCAATAGTAATGGTTCACATCACTCAGGAACTTCTTTTTCCTATAATCATCGAAGTCTTCAGAAATTGCTCTACATACCTTAAAGTTAACCAAATCGGCATACCAAGGTGTTTCTTTTGTGGTTACCACTTCTGCTTCTGCAAATGCATAAGTGTGGATCATCATGAGCTGCTCCTCAGGCATAAAGTCGTCAATTGGAACTGAGTCGTCAATCCTCATTCTTGACAAGTGATTTGCCACTCCATTTTCAATTCCTTTCTTGTCTACTATCTCCATGTGGAACTCTTTCAATAAGAGAATCCATCTCGACAGTCTCGGTTAGGTGTCCTTCTTCGCATAGATGTTCCTCAGTGTAGCGTGATCGGTATAAATTATTACCTTCGAACCAACCAAGTAGCTCCTGAATTTTTCAAATTCGAAGACAACCGCCAGCAACTTCTTCTCTGTTGTCGCATATTTTTCCTTAGCATCATCCATGGTTCTACTAGCATAGTAGATGACATGCACCTTCTTATCTATTTTCTGCCCCAAAACAGCTCCAACGGCATAGTCTGAGGCGTCGCACATGATCTCGAATGGGTAATCCCAGTTGGGAGCTTGAACTATTTGTGCATAAACTAAGGCTTCCTTGATGTGTTGGAAGGCTTCCAGACATTCAGAGTCGAAGTTAAACTCAACTTCCTTATATAAAAGCCTTGTCAAAGGTCTAGCTATCTTCGAAAAGTCTTTGATAAATCTTCTTTAAGAACCCGCATGACCCAGAAAACTTCTGATATCCTTCACCGTCCTTGGTGGTTACAACTGAATCATGACATCTATCTTTTCTTTGTCCACCTCTATCCCTTTCTCTGAGATCTTATGCCCCCAATATTATGCCTTCCCTTACCATGAAATGACATTTTTCCCAGTTTAGAACTAGGTTTGTTTCCTCGCATCGGGTGAGAATCCTGCACAAATTTAACAAGAAGGAAGAGAAAGAAGAGCCGTACACGGAGAAATCATCTATGAACACCTCAACTATCTCCTCTGTTAAATTCGAGAAGATTGAAGTCATACATCTCTGAAAGGTGGCAGGTGCATTGCAGTGGCCAAATGGCATCCTTCTATATGCAAAAGTACCATAAGGACAAGTGAAGGTAGTTTTTTCTGATCTTGAGGGTGAATATGGATTTGAAAGAATCCACTTTACACATCAATAAAATAGTAGTAAGGGTGATTCGTTAGGCGTTCTAGCATTTTGTCTATGAAGGGTTATAGAAAATGATCTTTCCTATATGCAGCATTCAACTTTCTATAATCTATGCACATTCTATGGCCACTGATAGTTCGGGTTGGTACAAATTCATCCTTATCATTTTCCACAACTGTAATTCCTCCATTTTTAGGTACACAATGAACTGGTGATATCGAAGTGCTATATGAGATAGGATAGATAACACCAGCATCCAACAGCTTAAGGATTTCCTTTTTTACCACTTCTTTCAAATTAGGATTTAGCCTTCTTTGGTCTTCAATGCTACAGTAAAATTCATTTTCAAGATTGATTCTATGAGTGCACAGACTAGGTGATATTCCTTTAATATCATCTAATGAATACCATATAGCTTTTCTGAACTTCCTCAATTCGGTCAATAGCAAATTCAACTCATCGTCACTAAGTTCATCATTTACTATGACAGGGTATGTGGAGTTAGGCCCAAGAAAAGCGTACCTTAGCCCTTTCGGAAGTGGTTTCAATTCCATAGATGGTGCCTTGAGTTTAGACCAATCCTCAGATGTTGCAGAATCCATTTGTTCTTGGGCAAGTTTTTGACTTGGTTTATGCTCGAGTCCAATCCCTTTAGCAGATGAGAAGACTTGTCTTTCTGAACCTCAGATATCTTCCAATAGTTCTTCAGGCTCCAATGGTCCATGTCAATCCTGTATCATTTCGTACCCCAGACTTTCACTATGTAGATACCCTTCATCCCCATTCTTGGCCAATGCAATTTACATTACTACACATTGATGTCTCTGCATTTTAGTGGTTTTTAGAAGCCATTTACTGTTATTTTAAGATCATTTAGATATGAACATGTTGCATTTATGGGACTTTATTAGTAAGTTTGCATTTTCAGGAAATTCTGCATCAGCATTTGCATACATATGCATTTCAGAAAANATTAGTAAGTTTGCATTTTCAGGAAATTCTGCATTAGCATTTGCATACATATGCATTTCAGAAATTTTTCAGGACTTTCGGAAGCTGTCAGAACAAAACTGAAAATTTGGAGAAGGAAAGGGAAATGCATGGGCTGAAACCAATTCCATAAGAACCAAGTCAATTCAATTGTTAAATCAAAACCGGACCAACTTATTCATTGAGCCAAGAGAGATTACAGTTCCATCTAACCGCAACTCGACCACGTATTCTCAAGCTGCGGAAGCGAGTTTGATCGAGCCACCATGCCACCTCTCGTCTTGATCACCAAGTCTTCTTTCCCCTCTGACCAGCTCCCATTGCCTCGATCACTTGCGCATGCTTCACCACAACCTTAGCTCCAACTTCGCCTTGATCTCAGCTCAACATTGTGTTCCACCCGACTTTCACACCTCAACCAAGGCTCTTCAACGCCTTGATCACTCTGGCTCGATCACTTAAGCAGCC
This sequence comes from Iberis pinnata, assembly GCA_900406425.1. NCBI lineage: Eukaryota > Viridiplantae > Streptophyta > Magnoliopsida > Brassicales > Brassicaceae > Iberis > Iberis pinnata. Next base: position 10,421 of record OVBE01008747.1, on the reverse strand, counting down.
CAAATAAACATCACATCAAGCCCAGGCCAAGCATCCCACCTCGACCTCCTATCTTGATGACACATCAAGCTACGACTCGACCAAACGCCAATTTTAGAATGAACCTGATTTAAAGATCAAGACCAATCATTGCATTGTTTTATCATTTGTTTTTAGCGTGTTTTAGGGCTTTTCTGAAATACTATATAAGCCCTAAAAATGCCTCCATTTGGACCTAGCTTTATTTTGTTGCCATTTTAGGTTTTTTTCTAGGTTTCTTTTCTCTATTTTTTTCCTAGAATGTACTTGGTGATAAAACTCTGATTTCTTATAAAAGTCTTGTTTTACATTTGATTTCTTCATTATCTTATTTAGTTTAAGGTTGTGATCTATCTGGTGCATGTTGATCTTCTGTTTTCCATCTTAATCTCGAGTTTTTGCCTTGATCATTATTTATGGGTTTGTTACTGTTTTATTGCTGCTCTGCTTTTCTGGGTCTGTGTTCTTGTTGTTCATCATCTTCATCTTATGCGCCTTAGGGTTTTTGTTTTGTTCATCACGTTTTCAGCTTAGTATTCTTGCTATTCTTCATACCTTGACTTTTGATCATGTTGTTCTGTTTAGTATTTTCGTTTCCTTGTTTTCCTATTTTCATACCCACCATGTGTAGTGAGTAGGTTCCCTAGGTTCCTGAGGATGGGGTAGACTGATGTTAATTTCCTGTTTTCTCTAAGTACCTAAGTTGTTTGTCTTTAGATCCCTTCTGTTTCACTGTTCTTCATGCTGGTTTCCTTCTGATCAGTGGAAATCTGAACTTGGGCATTTCCGCACTCAAATGGTGTATGATGAAATGCCTGAACATGGTGATTTCAGAGAGTCACATATTCTAGCCTAAGAGATTAGATGCTTAGGGTGCTTAATGGCTTTAGTAGATTGGTTGCTCATGCCTGCTTAGTAGTGTACCGTTAACGAGAGTTAGGTCTGGTGTTTGCTTTGATTGAGACCATTTACCAAGAGATGGACTTGGTTACATATGAATCTGCTGTCTAGGGATTAGCTCAATGTTTGAGGTATGTTAGGTATTTCAGGAAGGATATCCAGTCAATAACCTTTGTCCTCAGGAACTGTTTCCCCTTTGATTGCAGTTTACCCTCATTTTCTTCCCTGTTTTTACTTCACTTGCTGTTTTCCTTAATTTTCGTTTATGCATGTCACCTTTCATGTCCTGTTTATTTTCCGTATCTTTTGTTTGTTTAGGGCTTGTTAGATAAAAACCCATTTTCTCACTTGACTTGAATTAGTAGTTCCATTTGCATTTAGAATGGTTAATGTCTGCACCCATTTGGATTGACACCTATTATACTATAATGGTATGATAGTGTAATAGGAATTGACAACTAGTGGAAAAATCCTACTATCAAAAATTAGGGTTGTTACAACTCGGTCACACGCGTAAGTTGGAGAGAGAACCAAAATTAATTCGGGTTTGGTTTCATTAAATTGAATTGAAATAAATTTAATTTTTGGACCAAAATTTCATAGAAATTTTCTCCAAAAAGAATATATCTTGGGCTTGGACTGGGACATACCCATTTGGGCTTGGGCTTGGACTGTGACATTTCCAAAGACCCAAAGACTCGCGACCCGCATGCTTGCGTACGTGCAGGCCGTGCCATGCCGAGCCGAGCCAGTCGGTGGCGATGGCTCCAATACACCATAGTGTACCCACCTCAATTGAACTTAAACATACCTTATCCCACTTATATACTATTGAGAAAAAATTTTCCCAAGCAATATGAGATGTTGCACTAAGTCAACATTTTTCATGTTTGAGCTCCTCTCTTTTAATCTTCATTTCTCATTCAAATTACACTCAAATTTGACAAATGAATATTCTAAATTATAGTGCTCGTTACAAGAATTCCGATGCCCTCGTAATCCGGTCATTCCGGTGAACATTTTCACCGGAAAGATCGTCGGAACAGTGGTAATGATTATTTCAAATTTTAGGTTCCAACAGTAAGCCATTTCCATCCACTATCAATACTTTCACATTTTACAAAGATCAAAGTAAGAGACTTTCACATAAAGCAAAAACATGATCTATAACCTGAGGATAAAAAGGATGCTAATCATCTTTCATCTTTTGCAGAAGCTGTACAAGAATCGGAGTCTGTAACAAGAAAAATAATCCAACTTTGGGATCTAAGATTACTTAGTGAAGCAAATGATAACAGTAAGGATACTATGAAGGAGACAAGAACCTCACAAAAGGCAAGAAATCCCGGGATATAAGAAACATCGACACGAAGGAAATAAGATCTATTTGTGCATATACCATATTATAATTAGGAAATATTATTATTTGTGTATATTTTCTTATAGCTAAATAGGTAGATTATTATTCTGTTTATGTAAAGAACTTGATCATCAAATTTATGACTTTGTATAAATATGAGCCATTGGACATATGAATAAAACGAGAGAACCAATTATACTTTTGAGGTTTCCTCCAAATTTGACATTGTATCAAAACCATAGCCAAATCATACAAAATTTTGGTTATTGGTTTCGATTTCTTGGGATCTATGCTCGATGTTAAGAAACTTTTTATCTTCTATATGTTTTTATTTTCATTTTATATATATTTTATTTTATTCTACAAAAAAAGGTGACGTGACTGTGTGTTTGATTTTCTTTTATATATATTTTTTCTTCTTCTCTACCTATCTACCTACGTTCTGTTTGAAAAAAATGTGTGTTTACGTCCTTTAATGATCTTTCTCCATACGTTAATCTTTTGATATCTTTCTTTTTATTAAAAAAAATCTTTGATTCCTCTGTTTTCTTTTTGTCACTTCCATCTTTTATTAAACAAAAAACATATTGAGCTATTTATATTTAAAAAAAAAGATTTTGAGGTATTGGATTCACGTTACCAACCCTTGACAAGTTGTTTACCTATTTTTAACTTAGAACACAAGTTTTTTCATGAACAAGATGTTCGAAGAGTAACCCAAACTTGTGAATTAAGCTTGAAGATTTCAAGTTTGAAGATTTGACTATCTAGACAATATATGGCGTTATGGATCTCGGCGTATGGAGCGATTCCATATTCGACCTGGAAAATCTTACTGTCCAATCTCATACGTGTTACCACGTATGAGCTTGCCGAGGGATATTGGGAGATCTTGAAAATAAGATCTCGTTGTGCATTTTGCCATATTGTAATTAGGAAATATTATTATTTGTGTATATTTTCTTATAGCTAAATAGGTAGATTCTTATTCTATTTATGTAAAGCATTTGGTCATCAAGTTTATGACTTTGTATAAATATGAATCTTTGGACATATGAATAAAATGAGAGAAACCATTATACTCTTAAGATTTCCTCCAAACTTGATATTTCATGGTGGACTACACTTAGAGAAGGTAGCTCGAGAATGACGAGACAAGGGCATGCGACAGAGGAATCTTCCTTTGAAAAGCTTGTCTACACCTCCAATGTACTTAAGCATCTCTGATACATGAGATAGTTCCATTGATGAAGGTAATTTCCATGGAAAATCATCGTAAATGATCAGTTTCGTCTTTAGTTGATCTTGCTCTCTGAAAGAAATCAAACAAGATCCTTAATCGAATTTGATTATCTAAAATCAAAGTAAAAACGAGTGGAAACTTACTCAGTCCATTCCTCGAGCTGAGTTTTAGAAGAAGAGCCGCTCGGAGTTTCTTCTCCATCCATTTCGGTGCAAGTTTGATCGGAAGAGATGAACCGATGTGGAACAGAGTTTGACATACGATTTAAAAATCAGCTAAAATTGGATTTTGCAAATAAATAAGCGACAACGTTTAATTAAAAACAATGTCATTTTCAATATGTGAACATAATCCTAATTTCTAATTGAGGCTTAAGTTCTTTCGACAAGGTATAAAAGCGTATTGGATGATTTGTATTTGTTTTCTCTTGTTTGTTTGATAGATTAATACTTCGGGTCATTATTTATATTCTACGTCTTTTTTTCATCAGTGGTTTCTAAGCTTCTGAATCTGAGTTTATTACAGAGATTTTTATGGTTTTGTTAAGTTTTTATAGAAAATTTAACTAAGTAGCCTAGTATTAGCTTAGTAAAAATTTCTTCAAAACCTTATCAAAACCATGTAATCTCTACAATAAATTCATACTCAGAAACTTAGTAACCACTCATGAAAAAAAGAAGTAGAAAGCATTTACATGAACCAAAGTATCAATCAATTAACAAACAAGAAGAAAGCAAATACAAATTATCTGAAAAGTTTAAGCCTTGCCGTCGGAAGAGCTACAAAAGATTGAGTGGAAACGTACTCAGTCCATTCATCGAGCTGAGTTTTAGAAGAAGACTCAAAAATTATGTATAAGTGTGATGAGTGGATGAAATTAATTGGTAAAGATTTTTCGTACAAAAGAAAATAAAATTTATGTGTCAATGCTGGGTAAGTGGAAGAGATACAAAAAATGGCAATTGAAGATAAGATGTTTGTGTATATGTGTGTAGAGTAGAAGAAATGCAAAAAAAAAGGAGACTGAATGTTCTAAGAAAAACAAGGGAACGAGAGAGATAAAAATAAGATTTTGTGAATAAGAGTAACGAGTGGATGTGATTAATCGGTAATAATTTTATTTATAGAGAAGAGAAGAAAGGGAAACGAGACAAGAAGGGGATGAGATTACAAAAATGGCGATTAGACGTTCTTAAAAAAGAAGAAAGGGAAATGAGAGAGATGAAGATAAGTTTTAGTGTATAGGTGTGAAGAGTAAATGAATTTAATCGATAATAATTTGTGTACAAAAGAAGATAAGATTTTTATGTACATGTGTGGTGAGTGCAGGAGATAAAAAAATGGCGATGGGAGATTCTTAAAAAAGAAGTGGAAACGAGAAAAAGGAAGATAAGATTTTATACATACGTGTGACGAATGGGTGAGATTAATCGGTAAGAATTTTATGTATCGATGAAGATAAGACTGTTGTTTACATGTGTATCGAGTGGATGAAATGCAAAAAAGTTGGCGATAGAATGCTCTTTAAAAATAAGGGAAAGCGAGAGAAATGAATATAAGATTTTTTATATTGGTGACAAGTGAATCAGATTAATCAATGATGGCTTTGTGTATAGAAAATTATAAGTGGTAGAAATGCAAAACAAAATGCTGATTTGATGTTCTTAAAAAAGAATAAGGTAAACGAGAAAGATAAATGATTTTGTGTATAGGTGTGACGAGTGGATGAGATTAATTGATAATGATTTTGTGCACAAAAGATGATACTATTTTTGTGTCCATATATATAGTGAGGGGAGAAGATACAAAAAACAACGATTGAATATTCTTAAATGAGAAGTGGAAACGAGAGAGAAAAAGATAATAATTTGTGTGTATATGCGACGAGTTGATACGATTAATCAGTAATGATTTTTTGTACAGGAGAAGATAAGATATGTGTATACATGTGAGGTAAGTGGAGCATATGTAAAAAAATGGCGATTGAATGTTCTTTATAAAGAAAAAGGGAAACCATAGATATGAAGATAAGATTTGTTTATAAGTGTGACGAGTGGATAAAATTAATTGTTAAAGATTTTGTGTATCTAAAAAGATAAGATATTTGCGTATATGTGTTGAATGGAAGATAAGATATGTGTATACGTGTGACGAGTGGATAAAATTAATCGCCGAAGATTTTGTGTATCTAAACAAATAAGTTATTTGTGTATATATATTGAACAGAAGATAAGATTTGTGTATATGTGTGACNTGTGTATACGTGTGACGAGTGGATAAAATTAATCGCTAAAGATTTTGAGGTTCTTATAAAATAGTAAACATGAGAGATGAAAATAAATATTTTGTGTGTATGTGTAATGATGGACAAAATTAATCGATAATAATTTTTTGTATACTTGTGTAAATTATCATTTTATATATTTTTCTTAGCCAAAAAAATTCATAGATTAAGTGAATGTACTTTAGCCCAAAAATCTATTTGCAAGTTAAATTTAGCCTATTGTTTTTAAAAATTTTAAACTATAAAACTGTTTTTGAATATTAAACTATGTATTTTTTACCAAAAACCTATGTAAAATTCAATATATACAAAAACTTATAACTAATATTCAATTTTGAATGTGGTATTTAGTAGCCAAAGTTTAAATATATTACTCGTTTGTCTAATTTAAGTAGTTAATATCGCATAACAAATATTTGGGATGACGGTAGGCGATAGCGAGACTAGGGTTTTAAAAGATTACATGATGCTTGTCCTGCAGGAGAAAGTTAAACCACCGGGAGATCCATCGGACAATAAGGTGTCGTTGGCTTAGCTATTTCGGATGGAGCTAGTGGAGGTCTACCGAACCCTAATAACATTATGGATTACAAGTTTGTTGCAGACCGTGTGAGGATTGAATACCCTAATTGTAGAGGAGGTGAACCATCGATTACTATAAGTGAGGAGGTGTTAGTAGCTATCAATGGTTTGTGGAAGAATTGTTTGATTGTTAAGGTGTTGGGACATAGTTTACAGATTGCGGCGTTTACGAAGAGGTTACGTGAATTATGGAAACCATGGAATGTATGTGATTTATCTCCCAATAAACTTTTTCATGATCCGTTTTGATAAGGAGGACGAGTACCTCTCGGTTTTGACTGGGGGACCGTGAAAAATATTTGGGAGCTATCTTTTGGTTCAAGGTTGGACTCTAGAGTTTGACCCTTTGCGTGATGAGATAACCACTACATCGGTTTGGGTGCGTTTGATGAATATTCCGGTGAATTTATATCATAATGCAATACATATGGGGATTTGTAGTAGCTTGGGTAAATCTGTTAAAGTGGACCGTACTACTCTTATGATGGAAAGAGGATGTTTCGCTAGGGTGTGTGTTGAAGTTAATCTTAATGCACCTTCAAAGGCTATGTTGTTGATTAATGGAGAACGTTACTTTGTGTCCTATGAGGGTTTAGCAATTATTTGTCCTAAGTGTGGGATATACGGTCACATTGCTCAAGTGTGCCCTCGGGAAACTGGTGGGAATTCGTCTATAGGGACATGTCCGTTGAGGTTGGAATATTCTATAAAAGTTGCATAACTGAGTAATGATGGTTTTATAGAGGTTAAGAGACTTGCTGGTAGAAGTGTGAGAGGGAAGTCACATCAGTTGGTGTTAGGTGAACGAATGGTAGGTGACTCGAGTAATAACAGAGTTGCTAGTGTTCCTGGAGTTAGTAAGGAGAAGAGTACATTTGTAGTCTCAAATCGCTTTACGGAGCTGAAGAAGAATGATTTGGAAACTGTAAAAGATAAGGATGTGGTTAGTCGGGGTGAAAACGAGGAGAATGAATTTGATCCGAAGATCTTTACTACCAAAGTCAAAAGAATAATGGTGTGGTGGGATCTCGCACTAGGAACTAAGATAAAGCTTTGGCTCGTGAGGTTTCAGAACCAAGAAGTAATGGTGTTCGAAAATACACAGAGAAGAATAACCATTGAGGTTTTAATAACCAACCTAGTCATGGTTTAGTGTTCAGACCAACTAAGGGTGAGTTGAGCTTATTGGAGTCTGGTAAAAGGCTTCGGGTGGAGAGTGTATCTGTTGGAAGAGCCGGTGGCGTGTTTGGCTATGGGAACCGATCAGAATAGTATGGCTATAGAAACTACTTCGGGTGGAGTAGATATGCAGGTTGTTCCTCTTGAGACACTACAAGAAATTGAACACATTAAAACAATTTTTTTGTCACAATAATAACTTTTTGTCACAATAAAAAGTTTGTTACAAATTTGTGATGATTTTTGAACAGTCACAATACATGTGTCACAATTGTTTTTTGTATCAAAAACGTCACACAAATTGTGACGAATTATTTAGTAACTATTTTATCTTAAACGGTTACGGTTCATAATAGTAACAAATTCGTATGACATAATGACTAAAATCATCATCTCCCAATCGTCAATTTTTGTGACTAGAATAACGTTTCAAGTATGTCACTTGTGGCGACGAAAATATAATTTAAATAGTCGTAATTGGTGACTAGAAGATTAATGATTGTCCATCACAAGAACTAACGAACAATATTGTCTCAATTCATCATTAAATTTTTCATCTATTATAATAAAATAAATATTATATCAAATTGTAACATAAAAGAAATAAACATGATTAACAAAGACTTAATACATAATCATCTGGTCATAAAAAACTGTTATCTTCATTGACATCCTCCAAATACTCTTCCTCTTCTTTTTCACTCCCTCTTCCTCTTCACTATTATCATCATCATTGTTATCAAAAGATGTTTCTTCCCTTAGTAACAAACACTAACTACTTTCTTTGGTCGGTCTTTGATACTTAGTTCTTGTTTCCCAACTGTGGCTTAATCCTGCAGACAGTTGATGACGTTTATTGTTTAAAATATCATATTTTAACATTTTTTAAGAATAGATTGCGTAGGTAGGAGGAACCACACATACCTGAACCATGTTGTAAAGAATCTCTTGATCATCTTCACAAAACATTCTTCTCTTGTTAGTCTTGGATGATTTCTTTTTGCCAGACTTAGCTACAAGAAGACTTCCTGAGACAAACCCAGACTTAATTCCCCACCAAGCGGAAAGAGGTTCTTTGATTTTTTTTCTGATTAGGCCAATACATCAACACATTTTAAGCAAAAATAAGAAAACAGGAAAAAAAACCAAAAGACTCACATTTACAGTTTTAAAGAATTGTAATCACCTTCAACAAGAGCAAGTTAATCATCATATATAATTTTATTCTCCAATGAGAGCATGAGAGGGAGAACGAGAGCTTACATTGAAAGCATATATAGGAACATCAAAATTTGCTTTAGTGATTGGTATGTATACACCTTCATCTACGTTCAAAAACTTGTTTTGAACACCTTCACTCAAAATAAACTTTGAAAATTAGAAGTGAAGCCACGATAATGCAAAATAAAGAAGAAGAAAGCCTTGCTTACTCAAGCTAAAGAAGCGGCCAAGTTTACCAATTTCTGTAAAACCTGCATCATTTTACATCAAAACATGCTCTTACCACCATCGTAATTGAAAGTAAAAAAATACATTTTCATACAAAAATACCATCATGATCATTATGAAAATCTACTCAACAGTAAGTTTATAAATAAAACCAGACATGTGTCATTTGAAATCAGAAAGATATTACCAAAATCATAATAAAATGTAAAAAATGTTGTTCCTTTCACTAAGTAAGTAAATTCATGAACATAATGATGTACAATCCAGAAATATTACTCTAAAGATAAAAGCCACACCTGCATAATTAGACATTAACATTATCTTAGGTTGTTTCTTTCACTAAACCATGGAATGGTCATTATCACAATATCTAAAATACCAAGTCGGAAATAAAAGGTACGGTCAGTTCTGATGGCCACTTGTTGAACGCATTGGTCAGTTCTGATGGCCACTTGTTTGGTCTCATAATAACCTTCACAAGACATATATCTTCGAATGTGAAAATGACATAACAAAATTTGTGTGCTACCATACAATCTTATGTCGTTATCTTAGCACACACGTCTATTTAAACATCTCGCCGGACGCGCGTCGCCGATGACGCACAATCATCTGTAATCGGCCTCTACCTTACCTAATCAAAGTTTGTTTTAATGGTAGATCAGCCTGTGAAGTAACTAAAAAAAGTTTGCTTCATTCATACTTCAAAATCTCCTTCTCAACAGCAAACACTCTACGTCTGTGTCTATGAATCTATACGTACATAAACCTTACCTCTCTCTGGGTAGTTAAGAGGCGCTCCTCTATAATGCTACAATGGCTCAATATAGACAATCTGGAACTGAGAGATTCACCGCTTGCGCCAAAAACACCGTAGCATCTTCTTTTTCGTCCGACCACGTAGCCACGGTGTTGGAGGAGCTGCTCAGCACAAGAAGGCTAACTGGTGGAGGCGATCTGTACGACCTGACAGGATTCGTCGCCTTGAAATCAACTCTGTTGTGTTTGTTCTTTTCCTTGTGCTTACTCTCATTGTTCTGGCATACTATTTCATCTCTGGTTGTACTAACAATGGCTACAATGATAGAAGTTCGATGGTTTCTTTTTCTTACGCATTCGGTAAATTGACAATAGCAGAGACACAGAAATAGAGACAGACCGCCGTAATGTATGAGAGGGAGAGCATCTAAGAATTTTGTGCAAGAGAGAATAATTATTTAGGTTAAGGGAGAAATTATCTAGTAATATATATATATATATTCAAAGAAGATACGAATAGTTTGTGAATAATTGAACTACGGAAAACATAGTTTTTGAATTATTTATTTGTTCTGTTTAAGTTTCTTTTTTAGTAATTTATACAAAATAAATTTATATTTTAAATTATTTGAAATACTTATATATAT
>OVBE01008746.1:0-16810 GCA_900406425.1 Iberis pinnata | reverse complement strand
TTATTATTTTAAGCTAAGGACTCAACATTTTGTCCCACCAATAATCATGCCCTAAGATAATTCACTTCAAGGTGGAGAATCCTATATTCTGAGGGTTACTAATTCAGAAAAATCTAATAAATAGTAGGACTCAAAAGTAGAAATTACCGATTTCTTTATAACAATACAACAGCTCTTTCTCCATAATATGCGTTCTTCCTGCGTCTTCTAAGCGATATTCCGATTATGACTTTGTGTAGAGTTCCAACTTCTGTAGTAAAGAGAAGATTACTGTAGAAAAAAGAAAACTCAATCAAGCAAATGATAAAATACTTTAATAATAACAAAAACAAAAATTATCCAATTTTCCAATAATACAAGTTCACTTTTCCTTTTCTTTTTTTTTCTCCACCAAATACAGATTAAAAAACACCGGAAAAACTAAAAAAATAAAAAAAGCATCTCTAATCATTTACAAAGGTAAACCAGAGCCAACATAAATGAAACAACGTTTTTTTCCTTGTAAATCCAAATTTTTTTATTGAACAATTTATCATTCCGCGCTTTTCAATCCATAAATAAACATCTTTGATTGCCAGATCACCATGATCCGAATTACCATAGGAGTAGAGGTATTGGACGTTCTCTAATAAATTAGACGTTGGAAAGTTGCCGGGAATGGTCGGGATTGATGATACATTCCATGTTTAGAATGACGGTGGGCAAGTAAGCATTGCGTGATTAATTGTTTCCTCTGTGTCTCCACAGCGAGTGCAAACATGGCCAACCCGCAAATTTTGTTTTGCTAGTTGTACATTTACCGCCAAAGGTCTGGAAAGAACTTCCCACATAAAATGCTTAAGCTAAAGAGGTGCCTGCGTAGTCCAGATTTTTTACTTAAGGGTATTAATCGTAGGTAATTGAGAGACAAATGCCATATTTTCACTCAAAACAGAAGCCAACTGATCATACCCCGATTTAACTGTATTAAAGTTCAAGCAATAACCATCCTCTTGTTGACGAGATGGTCGTATTCTCAAGATCTTAGGTATAACCTCCCATGGAAATAATTGCTTAAGTAAATGAGTCTTCCATGTAGTCCCATCGTCTCTTAGAAAGGCCCCACTCGTAAGTCTGGTTGAATAATAGAGAAATCACTATAGCCTGGGTATGGTTCCTTCCCTGAAAGCCAATTATCCGCCTGACTCTGGTTCGGAGCCCATTTCCAATTGTTCGTCACAATCCCTATTGAAGAATCGATCGAACACTCCAAATACTTTTCCATCCATAGGATGGACGCGTCAGTTTAGGAAACAAGAATGGTAAACTATGGCGGAAATAACGCCCCTTGAGAATTTTTGCGAAAAGCGAATCAGGCTTGAAATACAATCGCCACAATTGTTTTGCCAGTAAAGCCTGGTTAAACAATTCAAGAGAACAAAATCTCATTCCACCCATATTTTGACCATGCAACCCAGTGAATTTCACCACCCTTAACTTTTTTGGTTCACCTATACCTAGAGATTTCACTCGTGAGCTTATATAGAAGATTTTTAGGCAACCGGAAACATGACATAATATAAGTTGGTAGCGCATGTGCAACTGATTTAATCATAATTTCCTTCTCACCCTTCGATAGAAATTTTTCCGACCAACCATTAATTCGACTGTTTAGACAATCCCGACATAGGCAAAAACTTTTGCCTTGGAGCCTTGAAGTTGTTCGAGAATACCCACGTACTTTCCGTCACCTCCGTCGGTGAAAATCTCCAACCATTCCTTCAGAAGATATCTATCTTATGGAGGCACCTTTTTTTCAAAAATGACCGTTGACTTTTCCAGATTAATATACTGTCCTGACGCTTGGCCATACCTAAGTAGAAATATTGTCGATATCATCACATTCCAGGAGATGTGCCTTACAAAAAAGGACTATCATATGCAAAGAGAAGGTGAGACAGAGAAGGACATGACTGTGCCATTTTAATTGTAGTAATTAGGCTCCTTCCGCTCAGCCGCATGTAGATTGGCAACAAGGGCTTCAATACATAAAATAAACAATAACAACGAGTGTGGGTCACCTTGTCGTAATCCTCGTGAAAGTCATATGTCTTTTTTGGATACACCATTGATAACAAACTGATAGGATACTGTCGTCACGCACAACATAATCTAATTTAGTTACCTCTTTGCGAGAAAATGTCATTCAACACTATATCCCAAAAATACTAAACCCAACAAATTTAATATAACTGACAAATTTACATAAGTTAACTACTCATTTTAAAGATTATATTTCTAAATTAATTATTGAAATGAATTAAATTTAATATATGACATCATTCTATAGTTTAAACTATTGGTTCATCTAATATCTATTAAATGACAAATTTTTTTTAAACATAAACCTTTGTCTTATAAACATTTACATGATTTGCCATTAAGAAAAATTAGTTTACAATAAACTTTTTGTAAAATACATAAATGATAGTAGTGATAAATAACATACATCGATACTCAATTACTGTTTTCTCCTATTTAAAAGGAAATAACATTTTTGAATCAACATTTTATATACACATTTTATCCTTTCACCTTATTTACAGCAACAAAAATTTTGAATATTAAAAATATATATCATATATCTCATATAAGTTAAAAATTAATTCTCTAAATTAATATTCTATATAAAATTATAGATATTAAAAACATTTACTGCCAAAGCTCCGGAAAAAAACTTGCCACATAAAATGCTTAAGCTTAGGAAGTGCTTGCATAGTCCAGCCTTTTTCCTTAAGGGTATTAATCGTATGTACTTGAGAGACAAATGCCGTATTTTCACTCAAGGCATAAGCCATCCGATCATATCCCGATTTGATCGTATAGGAACTGGATGTACTAAAGTTCAAGCAATAACCATCCTCCCGTTGACGCGATGGTCGTATACTCAACTCAAGATCTTAGGTATAACCTCCCTGAAAAATAGTTTCTTAAGTAAATGAGTCTTCCATGTAGTCCCATCGTCTCTTAGAAGGGCCCGCACTCGTAAGTCTGATTGAATGATAGGGAAATCACTATAGCATGGGTATGGTTCCTTCCCTGGAATCCAGTTATCCGCCCAGACTCTGGTTTGGAGCCCATTTTCAATTGTTTGTCGTAGTCCCTATTGAAGAATCGATCGAACAACCTAAATATATTTCCATCCATAAGATGGACGCTCGGTTTAGGAGACAGGAATGGTAAATTATGGCGGAAATAACGCCCCTTGAGAAATTTTTTCGAAAAGTGAATCATGCTTGGAATACAATCGCCACAATTGTTTTGCCAGTAAAGCCTGGTTACAAAATTCAAGAGAACAAAATCTCATTCCACCCATACTTTTCGGTAGACACAATTTAGACCATGCAATCCAGTGAATTTCACCACCCTCAACTTTTGTGGTTCACCTATACCTAGCGATTTCACTTGTGAGCTTATGTTGAAGACTTTTAGGCAACCAGAAACATGACATAATATAAGTTGGTAGCGCATGTGAGACTGATTTAATCATAATTTCCTCCCCACCCTTGGATAGAAATTTTTCCGACCAACCATTAATTCGACTGTTTAGATGATCCCAAACATAGGCAAAAACTTTTTCCTTGAAGCCTTGAAGGTTTTCGAGAATACCAACGTACTTTCCATCACCCCCATCAGTGAAAATCTCCAACCGTTCCTTCAGGAGATATCTATCTTATGGAGGCACCTTTTTTCCAAAAAAGACCGTTGACTTTCCCAAATTAATACACTGTCCTCACGCTTGGCCATACCTAAGTAGAAATATTGTCGATGTCATCACATTCCGGAAAATGTGCCTTACAAAAAAAAGACTATCATCTACAAAGAGAAGGTGAAACAGAGAAGGACATGACCGTGCCATTTTAATTGCAGTAATTATGCTCCTTCCGCTCAGCCGCATGTAGATTGGCAACGAGGGCCTCAATACATAAAATAAACAATAACAGCGAGAGTGAGTCACCTTGTCGTAACCCTCGTGAAGGTCTTATGTCTCTTTTGGGTACACCATTGATAACAAACTGATAGGATAATGTCGTCACGCACAACATAATCCAATTTAACCACCTCTCTGCGAGAAAATGTCATTCAACACTATATCCCAAAAATACTAAACTCAAAAAACTTAATATAACTAACAAATTTACATAAGTTAACTACTCATTTTAAATATTATATTTCTAAATTAATTATTGAAATGAATTAAATTTAATATATGACATCATTCTTTTTTTTTTACAACAAAGGAAAATAAAAACAACAGAATTAAGGGCCTAAAGGAAGCTCTGAGTCACTACAGGAGTGAGTGGTGTTAACGAACGAGGATAACACTTTCCTTTCCCTAGCTGCGCGAGCAAGATTGTCCGCAGAAGTGCTCCAATTTCTTCTCCGAAAAATGACATCAAAACGTGGATAATTGCTTCACAAAAGATTAATCTCCGCTATTTTCGCTGTAAAGATCGGGCAGTCCTCCGGGTTTTGAAAGAGTGTGACTAAGTCTGTGGAATCAGTGATGAAGAGATGACACTCCCGTCCCAATGACATTAGGCAGTTTAGCGCCCACATGAAAGCAAGTAATTCAGCATGTAAAGGTGATTTACCACTCCTGACCCCTGCACTACCATACATAATGGATCCGATATCAGGTTGTGGTAGGTACCATCCTAAACCACATAGTGTATCCCCTGCTTTCCACGAACCATCAAAACTACACCAAACTACCGAATTTTGAAAGGACCCCTTGTGGAAGCCTTTCTATACCTAAAGAGGATCTCATAGATTCCACCTCCGAAGTGGCTGAGAGCCAATTTTCTGCCTCATTTATGGCAAGATCTACAATATCCGTCTGACACCACTCTTGATTATTAAAGAATTTAGCATTCCTTGCTTTCCAAATATACCATATTAACCAGGGAAATCCCCGGAACACCGCCTGAGAACTTAATGTCCCAACACCCGCAAGTAAGAAATGAATATTCTCTAGGATTTTATCCGAAGGAAATACCCCAGGCAAGGTAGCAATTTGTGATAGAGCCCAGCACTGCAAGGCTGGGGGACATGTAAAAAGGGCGTGATTGATAGTCTCCCGGTCCTCTCTACAACGTGCACACGCATTATCCGCCCGCAAGTTATGTCGTATTAACTGGCCATTTACAGCAATGGCACCTGATATCGCTTGCCAGATAAAATGTTTTAACTTCGATGGAGCTGGAATTTTCCACATCTCCGCACACAACGGGGCTGTGGAAGGCAAAGCTAACTAATCCGAAGAGTGGTGATGCTGCAAAGATAAAGCTAATTCGTAACCAGACTTGACCGTGTAATTACCTGATTTTGTAAAGAGCCAACATACCCTATCCTGAATTAGCAGGGAGGGTCGAATTGCTACAATAGCTGGTATATCCTCAGGTCGAACCAGTTCGTGGATCAGCGGTAGGTTCCACTTGGTTGTGTGGGGGACCAATAAATCTGATACCTATAGTTCTGGAGGGGTACCCATGAGGCGACTTTGAGGGGGGCGAGGACCATCTCCTGCTATCCATGGGTCCTGCCAGACCTTGGTATGACTCCCAAATCCAATGACGTGACATAAACCTTTTTGGAGAAGGGATTTTGATTCCCAGATACTTCGCCAACCAAATGAGGGTCGGTTTGGCTTTGAAGCTTGGTAAGCCAGACAGTCCTTATGGTACCGTCCCTTAAAAACTCACGCCAGTAGAGAATTCGGCAACCTGCCCAATCTCCATAGTTGCTTTGCTAAAAGTGCTTTATTAAAAAACTGCAACAATTTGAAACCCAGTCCTCCCCACTTTTTTGGCAAACATAACTTTTGCCAAGCCACCTAGTGTATTTCACGAGACGACCCAAAAGTATTCCACCAGTAATTAGCAATAGCACTCGTCAACTTTGATATCAAAGTCATAGGGAGCAAGAAACAAGATATTACATAAGTTGGTAGAGCCCGAGCTATTCTTTTCCCCCTTTCGAAAGAAACCGAGAAGACCAACTATTTATCCTGGAGTCTAGACGTTCCCTTACATACGCAAAGATCTGAGCTTTGGATCCCTGTAATTGCTCTGGTACTCCCAGATACTTCCCCCTCCTCCTTCATTATAAATATTTAAACGTGTCTTTAACAGCTGCCGGTTCTAGACCGGGAAGGATTTCCCGAAAATAACTGTTGATTTCTCATAGTTAATTCGTTGACCATAAGCCATACCGTACAACCGTAGAATTGTATCAACTTCTTGGCATTGTGCCACAGTGGCCCGATAAAAGAAGAGACTGTCATCAGCAAACAATAGGTGCGACACTGGGGGACAAGCCCGAGCCATCTTAATTCCTTCCAATCGACCTTCCGTCTCTACTTTCCGAAGATTAGCAATCAGAACCTCCGTACATAAAATGAACAGATAGTGGGAAAGAGGGTCCCCTTGTCGTAAACCTCGGGTTGGAATCACTCGTCCTTTTGGCGATCCATTCAGGAGGATGCTATACGAAACCGTTGTTACGCATGTCATTATCCACTGCACCCAGGTATATGAAAAACCCATTTTACACAACATAGAACTTAGAAAGCTCCACTCCACTCTATCATACGCTTTACTCATATCTGTTTTTATTGCCATAAAACCCTTGCGAGAGCTATATTGTGATCGTAAAGCATGAAATGCCTCTTGAGCCAAAAAAACATTATCAGTAATCGAGCGACCAGAGATGAAAGCCGATTGAGTTTCAGAGGTGAGACTGGGTAAAGCCTTCCTTATCCGTTGGCACAGAACTTTGGATAGAATCTTATAGCTTATATTACACAAGCTGATCGGCCTAAATTTCTTCATTCCTTGAGGACGCTCCGTTTTAGGGATGAGACATATATGTGTTTCATTCAAGGAATTCTCCAGGAGACCCGTAGACATGAATCTTTGAATCATATGGGTCAAATGTGGACCAATAATATGCCAGTACCATTGGTAAAATAAAGTCGTCATACCATCGGGTCTTGGCGCTTTTTCTGGACCCATTGAAAATAAAGCCAAACGAACCTCCTAGATCTCGAGAGGACCAATAAGTCGAGCATTCATCTCTGAAGTGACTTTCGACTCCAGAGGTGAAAGAGCAATGTGAATGTTCTCGACTTGTGAGGCAGTAAATAAGGACTATAAATAAGCAATTGCTTCCTCTTCAATCGCGTTTTCCTGATCCAACCATACTCCCGCCTTATTTCGAATTCGTGAAATCCGATTCCACGCCCACCTCAATTTCGTAGAGGCATGAAAGAAGCTAGTGTTCTTGTCTCCCTCCTTCAACCATTGAACTCGGCTTTTTTGTTTCCAATATAACTCTTCCGCGGTGATGGCCGTTCGAAGATCTTCCGACAATTATGGAATCTCGTGTGTGTAGGCATCATCTGAGTGAGCCCAATCTAACCAAATTCTGAGATCCTTGATCAATCCACCCGTATTAACAACCTCTTTATGACGCCAACGTGATATACTACGACAACAATTTTTAACTCTTGCCGTGAGACTATCACTATCCATAGGGTTAGTACCAAGCCACCCATTCTTAACAATTGTCTCAAACTCTGATTTGATGATCCATCGTTTGTCGAAACTGAACTGTTTCGTTCCACTAAATCGTTTGTAATCAACCTGCAGGAGAACCGGACAATGATCAGAGCCATAAAAGCTAAGATACTTGATAAAAGAATGTGATAAACACTCATACCAATCCTCATTTCCCATCCCCGATCTAACCGACATCTAATCGTGGATGCACCTCGTCGCCTAACCCAGGAAAGGCTATTTACTTGAAACGGAAAGTCTATCATCCCACATCATTGTTTCATCAGACAAAAATCAAGAAAAGAACCATCACTTCGGATTCTCCCTCCTTGTTTCTCACTATGATCGGAGATTTTATTGAAGTCCCCAATCAGAGCCCAAGGAGAAAAACGTGTACACGAAATACGTTTCAATTGTTCCCATATTTGATCACGATTTGAAAGAATAGGCGCACCACAAACAAACGAGATAAAAACTTTATTACTTTCAACTGTGACCATAGTATCAATTACATTTTTATTTGAAGATAAAATATTAACTTGAAAAGCAGAAGTATCTAAAAGGGCTAAACCCCCACTACGACCAATAGGGTCTACAGTAAACAAAAAATCATAACCTAGATGAGCTTGAATATCTTGCAGAAATTCTCGCGGTTTTTTGGTCTCCATCAAAAACAAGACTCCCGAAAATAGCGTTCGCCGAAACTCCCGTAGTCTTCGAATTGCCAAGAAGCTACCAGCTCCTTGAAAATTCCAGCTCAAGATCATTTTATTCCACCGCTGGTGGTTTTACCTCAACCACCTGGCTATCCTCAAACTTTTTTCCCGCTACAGGATCCATCTTTGAGTATGATGAAGTTAATTGAGTGACAAGATTCTCCTTACCAGCTAGACCAGTTGTTTGTCTTTGGAGATTTGCACCTTTAAAGGGGTTGCGGCCTATTTTTTTCCTTGGGTTTAAAGCCTTCTCAAAACTATTATCAGTCTTGTTTAACTTCGAGACCACTTTGCCCATAAAACCCTTAAGAGGAGAAATAATTTCGGTACTATCCATGGGGGATTCATGCATAAAATGCTTGTTTTGGACTGATCCTACCAGCAGTGGGCTGTCAAAAGGCCCAAAATGTGAAACTATTTGATCACTAAATTGATCAGAAAAAAGCCCATCTTTAAGTGAAACCCCTAGATGTGCATCGATAGCACCAGAAGCTGCTGGGCTTGTCTCGAAACTTGGCTGGTGGGCCGCAGCTTTCACTAATGGGCTCTCCAACAATGTCTTAGCCAATCCACTAATTGCCCCATTTACTTGTTTTGCTGAAACGACATGGGCCTCTCCTGAAAGTGGGCTTTCAACAATTCTCTCCAGCGGGCCTCACAATGAAGCGTTGGGCTCGACAGGGCCTGTTGCCACATTGGATATGGACTTTTCCAAATAGCCGGAGAGGGCGTCTGCCGCCGAGGAAGACCCGACATCGACACCACCAAACGATTGTGTCACCCATTTTGTCGTCTTATTACCACCAATCCCTTCTTCCGAATCCTTCTCCTCACCAAAAAGCTTCCTTTTCGCCGAAACTCTTTGTGTACAAGTTCGGGATGTGCCGGTTTCCACCGAGCCAACCAAATCGGCTTCTTTATCATCGCTCAAATGATTGGGCAATGGAGATTGATGATTAACATCTTCCTGCATCACATCAGATGCTACCTTTGCCTTCTCCTTTTTCTTTTTTGCCAAATCAGGGCAAAACTTCTTTTCGTGCGTAATACGATTACACTTGGTACAATAGTAGTGTAACTTCTCATAGAAAAGACGAACCCTCACAATCACCATTATCAAATTCGAGTTCACGACAAAACATTAGTGGCTTTCGACACTCCATGGAAACCTTAACTCTCCCATCTAAAACATCATAATCCAAAATTTCTCCAACATCAGACCCAACTGCGTCAAGGGTCTCTTGAGCACGATAGATTTCAGGTACTCCTTTCACCCGAATCCAGAATATGGTTTGTGAGGGGAAGTCCTGCCGGATTTTCGGGATCCATCTCTCCAACGGCACCATCCAACCATCAAAATGAAAAGGTCAGTCCGCCAATACCTGTTTCAGATCTTCTTCTTTCAGAAATTTGAACAGAAATTTTCCTCCTTCGAGCTCATAACCTTTTACCCGACCACGACAGCCCCAAACCAAAGGGAGAACCGATAAAATATTCTTAATTTTCCCCAATTGTGTTGCTGGATTCAACACTTTTCCAACAATTGTACGCTCATGACTCTTGATCATCGAAGAATTATCGATTGCCTTCACCTTCAATGGCTTGGGTCTCCCCTGTTCACCGTCATTCTTCAACAGAAAACTTTGAGAAGCCATTTTTTGAAAGAACAGAGATGATGTAACTGAACAAAAAGAAACAATGATGAGATAATATCCCGACGCCATTGGCAATAGACAAATAAATACCCTAATCGAAATCGAGGTGGTAAAACCCTAATCGAAATCGAGGTGGTAAATCGTTCCTTAAACCAAAATCGAATTTGGGTAATGCAAAGGAGTAGAATCAAGGAATCAAATTGTTTCCAATATAAGTCATTTTTAATCTTGGTGCATCCTCAAAAAGGAATCGATTCCAATATAAGTCATTTTTAAATTAAACATTTAACTCGAAAAAATTATACATTAAAAACGAATAGAATTGTTAAGACAACAAGAAAAAACGACTTGGCACAACTGGCAAGGACATGTTTGCATATGCCTAGGATGTTGGTTCAATTCACATCAAATTCTTTTTTGAGAGTATTTAGCTTTTTTCAATACCATTTCCTTTCTAAATATATTTACATAATTATTTTCAAATCGTTTCTAAATATCTAATCATGAATCTTTTTGTTTTTATATAACATTTTAAACATTTTTACTTCAAGTAATAATTATTTAATAAATTTTTACAAGTAAAAATTCGAAGTATTTTTAAATTTATTGTGATTTAAAATTATCAATCTGATAATATTATTTAAGTTATAATTTTTTCTATATCTTTCTAAAAGTTTTGAAAATTAAATATTAAAAATGGTAGTTAGCTTATTTGTAGCTAAATATTTCAAAATCTTAAATAAGATAACTGATTTTATAATAATACTTTCATATTTTTGAAATTTTATTTTAAAATAAAATGTTTCCATATCTTTAAATTCAGTTACCTAAAATATCTAAAATTTAATTCAATTACACTTAATAGTAAAGATATTCTAATTTTCAAAAGATTTTGTAAGAATAAAGATTTCATTAGAAAAACTAGGATCTCACATCGAAAACTGAAGTTAGTATCCTCCATTTTCAATACTTATATATACGAGTTCAATGATTAGTTTTAATCTCACACCAATTTTGCTGTAGTAAGTGTTGGAGACCGATTTAATCGAGATCCAAGCACAAATAATATTCAGTTAAATTTGATTTTATTGAAATCAAATTTATAAACTGAATGTGATAAATATAATTTGTCTTAATATTTTAAGTGTTTGATTTAATCATCATCTTTATAGTAAAAAAATTATTCATTTTAATTTGTATTTAATAAAAAAGTATTTAAATTGAAAGTGATAAATATTATTTTGGTTTCATAAAAGAGATCCAATGTTTTATTTATTTTATCTTATAATTTCGGATTAGTTCATGAAAGTGCTAAATATTATTTATATAATTATTTTATCAAGTTAAACAGTTATATAAACATCTTAAATGATATATAAAAAGATTCAATAAAAAACATTTTAATTTCATAATATATTCACGGGTTTGTATCTATCGAATATAACGAAATTAAAAAAATTGGGTGGGAAGTTACATTTTTTTTTTTGTAATTATAAAATTTATCATGATTTAGAATTTTCAATGTGATAATATTATTTTTATTATAATTTTTTCTATATCTTTCTTAAAATTTAAGGAATTTAAATATTAAAAATGGTAGTTAGCTTATTTGTAGCTAAATATTTCAAAATCTTTAATAAGATAATTGATTTTATAATAATATTTCCATATGTTAAAATTTTATTTTAAAATAAAATCTTTTCATATCTATATAAGTTGAGTTACTTAAAATATCTAAAATTTAATTCAATTACATTTAATATTAAAGATATTCTAACTTTTAAAATATTTTGTTAGAATAAAAATTTTGTTAGAAAAACTAGGATCCCACATCGAAAATTGAAGGAAATCTCCTCCATTTTTAGCTCTTATATATATGAGTTTAATGATTAGTTTCAATCTCATACCAATTTTGCTGCAGTAAGTGCAGGAGACCGATTTAATCGAGATCCAAGCACCAATAATATTCAGTTAAATTCAAAAAATTTATTGAAATCGAATTTATAAACTAAATGTGATAAATATTATTTGCCTTAATAGTTTAAGTGTCTGATTTAATCATCTTCTATATAGTAAAAAATTTATTCGGTTTAATTTGTTTTTAATAAAAACAAATTTAAATTGAAAGTGATAAGTATTGTTTTGGTTTCATGAAAGTGATCCAATGTTTTATTTATTTTATCTTCTAAATTTGAGTTAGTTCATGAAAGTGTTAAATATTATTTAAATAATTATTATATCAAATTAAATAGTTATATAAACATTTTAAATAATATATAAAAATATTCAATAAAAACATTTTTAATTTATAATATATTCACGGGTTTGTATCTGTCGAATATAAATAAATTTAAAAACTAAATTTTAAAAATGGTAGTTAGCTTATTGTAGCTAAATATGAAAACTTAAATAAGATAATTGATTTTAAAATAATATTTTCGTATTTTTTAGTTTTTCCAAATATTCACGGATTTGTATCAATCAGATATAACTAATATATATATATATANATATATATATATATATATATATATATATATTCAAATTTTAGGATTTAAATATATTTGACTATATTTAGTTAATGGATTTGTTAGATATTTTTATTAAAGAACCAAGATGATATTTTAATTAAGGAAACAAATAATATTTTCGTATGATTTTAAAAAATTAATAACAATAATTATAATCTTATAGGTCATATTATAAAAGTATATATTCGAGTTATATTTTTGAAAAAATGTTTCCTTTCTAATACACAAATTTATTTTAAAATAAAATATTTCATTATCTTTAAATTCAATTACCTTAAATATCCAAAATTATAATTAAATTACATTTAATAGCAAATGTATTCTAATTTTAAAAGATTTTGTTTGATTAAAGATTTAGTTATAAAAACTAGGATTCCACATTGAAAATTGAAGGAAGTTTCTTCCATTTCCAACTCCTATAAATATGAGTTAATGATTAGTTTCAATATCACACCAATTTTGGTGCAGTAGGTGTATGAAACCAATTTAATCGAGATCCAATCACAAAAATATTCAGTTAAATTTGATTTTATTTAAAATCAAATTTATAAACTGAATGTGATAATATTATATTTTCTTAAAAGGTTTAAGTGTCTGATTTAATTATCATCTATATAGTAAAACACATATTCAGTTTAGTTTTTTTCTAATAAAAAAATAAAAGTTGAAAGTGATAAATATTATTTTGATTTCATAAAAATAATCCAATGTTTTATTTATTTTTATCTTCTGAATTTGAGTTAATTCATGAAAGTGAAAATATTAGTTTAATACTTATTATACCATGTTAAACAATTATATAAACATCTTAAATAATATATAAAAAGATTTAATAAAAATCATTTGTATTTCATAATACATTCACGGGTGGAGAGATTCCATCGGAGACCTAGGCGTGAGTGAGGCGAGTCTGTAGTTTCCTGTAAACTGATAATTCGGTTGCAGAGAGTACGAATGATACTCGTTCGGATGTGCAGGTGTGGACGTTGTGGGTTCCCGTGTCAACGACTATTTCGTTTGCGCCATATATGGTAGATCGTGGCTTGGAAGCACATTCTGAGTAGCACTCGGTCATCCGTGGGCAGGGAGAGATGCCGGAGAGAGCTGAGTGTTGTGCTCCAATGCGATCATATACGTTCACCAAGTTATTGCAAACTCATTCTTCTCTCAAAGTGATACAAGCAACACCTTAGCGGAGGAGATGGATTTCCTGCGACGTGGGGTCTACCAACATGTATGCAACTCCCTGCAGAGCAAAGCATTATTTCCTAACATCATTGAATCAAGAACCTGCCCCCTAAAGTTGTTCTTGCAACAACTGTTGAAGTTTAAGGATCTGGCCTGGATCACAAGAACAAGCACGGCACCTCAGATACAAATTGGAGGGTGGATAGCACCAATTTTTCTTCGCACCATAGGACATCCTATTCGGAACGTTTGGATACGGAGATTGATAGATATTGACTACATGATAGAGATTCAGTTCAAAGTAGGGGAGATTGGTAATCAATTCTGCTACCAGTTCAGAGCATCAAACAACACAAAAACAGTCTTCCTCCTCCCGAATAGCCGACGAATAACTTTCAAGAGGCGTGCGACTTTAGCATTCAACCATGACACCTCCAATTGAAGACAAATCATTTCAAAAATGACAACACTGGAATCCTGTTCTGACAACCTCTCAACCCTCTCCTTGGACAAGGATTCATCCAACTCTGAAACTGGGGGTAACTGAGGTCCACCTTCATCCACTTGACCATTGTAAAATCTGTTTCATATGCATTTCCCTCTGTTTCCTTTGTTTGTGCTTGTTCTTTAAAAGTGTTTATGCTTTTCGCTTTTGTCCAACCCCTAAGTCCACCTTCGAATTTGGATTACACAGAGACTGTGTAATTCAGGTTTGGGGGAGGATTCAGGGGACTACCATCTAATGAAGTTTTCATGTTTGTTCCTTGATCTCCAACCTTGCATAACATCTAAAGCATAAAAAAAACCATAAAAATTTGAAATTTTTTTGAAAATGGTCTTTCAACACAGAGTGTTCATGTAGTTGCATTTAGGATGTTAGATTTATGGGTTTGTCATTTGCATCTGCATAGAGAACTAGGATGATAGTAACCTTGTAAGTATGTTGTATTCTCATAAAGTATAAGTGCCCTGTTATTAGTTGTCTAATGCATCTTGATTTGGTCTGAAGTAAAACTGTATCATGCCTGGAATGTGAACCTGCATGATCATTTATCTCCTGAAGCATGTTGTGATTTGAAATTTTCCCCTATCTATTTGAACATATAATTATCATGCTTGTGTGATGAATGTGAACTCATGGATAGTATATACATATTTGAGTTATCTTCTACCATTTTTCTAATCTTTGAACCCAAGTAGAATTCCTACTCTTGAACCTTGCCTTCTTTCAAGCCATGAATTTACTTCTGAGTGTAAAATCTTTTATGGAATGAGCTTGATAGAAAGTGTTAGGTTCGAATTGACAGGAATGTGATCTCATGTTGTTCTAGTCCATGCTTTTTGGACTTGATAGAGCTAGGTGGGATTCGATTTTGGGTGTTGGGTTAGTTTGGAAATGAATGAAAGCATATGGGTGGCTGGTAAATAAAAGGGTAGAGTAAAGAACCTTAGGAGAGGAATGGAAAACAAACAGAATATGTTAGTAAAGGGTTTGGGGGAACAAAGACATGAAAAGGAAGTATGGTTAGTGCAGAATAAGAAAAAGATATGACAATGAATTGAAAAGGGTAAAACCCACGAAGTTAGAGCAAATGAAAATGGTCAAAAGCCATAAGCTTCTAAGTAAGTAATTTCCTAAATCTGCTAGCAGTCAAATAAGAAGAACCCTCTCCTAAGAGTAACTAAGGAAAAGATGAAAAAAGAAAAATGTGAATAAGTAAGATCTCTTCGAATTTTAAAAGGGGTATACTTAGGACCTCCTACCGGGTAAAATTAGGAAACTTAGATTTCATTAGCATTGGGTAGATGAGGTTCTGTTTCTGTATGCATCTAAGTGTTCATACATTTAGCCTTCTGCTAAAGCTCATTCCCTTTTGAGAGAACCCTATTTTGAATCATTAACCATTGCATGAAGGGGTCATCTTTACTCCTTAACATGTCCATTGACCAAATGAGTTCATTAAACGCATATGACTTGATCCATGGTTGCTGCTTAATGAATGTTAAAGGGGTAAATGAATTTGAATGCATTGTGAAAGTTGGAATTGGTCTGTAATGAATTGTGATGAGCATGGATAAGGTTTTTAAGTAAGACGAGTTTAGGATTGCATTCTAAAACTAGTAACCACGACATTCATATTACTTGTGTTAGAAACATATCTTGGTTCTGAGTTCCCACTTTCAAACCTCTCACCCAGCCTTCTAAATTACTTGTTTGAGGGCAAGCAATGATTTAGTTTGGGAGAGTTGATGTCTCTGTATTTTCATGGTTTTTAGAAGTCATTTAGCATCATTTTAAGATCTTTTAGTTGTACATATGTTGCATCCATATATGTTATTAGCAAGTTTGCAATTTTTAGGAGTTTTTGCATTAGCACTTGCATATACATGCATTTTGGAGATTTTTCAAGATTTTCGGGAGCTTTCAGGATGTTGTTGTGAATTTGGATAAGTAAAGGGAAATGCGTGGAATGAAACCAGCTCAAGCGTAGATCAAGTCAGGACTCAACTAGGCCATCGAGCCAAGACGAAGCTGGCTCGATCACATCTTGGACTTCGGCTCGATCCCGCGATCGAGCCAAGTTGTCCTTCACCTTGGTCTCGGCATTTGGCTCTATTTCCAAGCTCTTCGCTCGATCGTCCACCTCGATCGCCAATACATCCACCTCGGCCACACTTCCTTTGGCTCGATCACTCTCAGCCCTTTGGCTCGATCACACCCCAACTACGGCTCGATCCCGCGATTGAGCCAAGTGATCGAGTTACCTTGATTTCATGGCTTGATCGCAGCTGCTTGTGCACCTTGATCCCGTGATCGAGCCATTCCCTCGGATCGATCACACGCATTTTTGCAGGCTTGATCACTTACGTTCTTCAGCTCGAGCCCAAGCAGCTCCGACCCGACCAACTTTGAATCAGGATGGACCTGACCCAAGACCCATTTTAATGATTAGCTTTTGTCTTTTATGCGTTTTAGGGCTTTTCTCTAAACACTATAAAAACCCCTAAACGCCTTCATTCGGAAAAAAATCTTTCTTTTTGCCATTTTTAGGTTTTGTCTTAGATTTTATTTTCTCTCTTTTGTTCTTGATGTTCTTCATGTTCTAAACCCAGATTTTGCT
>OVBE01008745.1:0-16813 GCA_900406425.1 Iberis pinnata | reverse complement strand
CTTCTCCTTTACCGATTTCTTTCGAGAGAGAAAGGAGAGAGAGAGAAACGGAGAGAGTTTTAGAGTTTGTGTTTTAAAGAGTTTTAGATAATTTTATTTGGGGTGTATCAAAATAAATAGTTGAGGTGATTTGTGTTTTAAAGAGTTTTAGATGATTTTATGTCAATCGAAGTAGTTCAAAGAATTTGTTTTAAAATTTTTTATAATCTCATTTAAAACTGTTAGGATTATGGGTTTTCAACTCAAAATCAATTTACAATAAATGGATTAACTCATATCTTTTATATATCAATCAAAGTCTCTCACCATTTCCCATGTATGATATTTTCACAAAAACTATAGAATTATAATTTTGTATTTTCAACTAAGAAAATCCACTAAAATTTTAATCATCAAAAATCCACTACTTAAAATATTTTCAATAACCGTGGATGTCATAAGATTTTTTAAAACTCTTATTTAAATAACATCATATTTCATAAAAAAATTTAAAATTCATGTGTGAATATTATTAAATATGTCAAATCACTCCAAATTTTAATGGAGGAAACTAAATCCATAATATATTTTGTTGATTCTTTTTTAGCGGTTTCGCACATAAGTTCGAACCAATACTATAATTCTGAGACACAGAGGGATACATTTGGTCAATCACCTCATGTCAACAACTCCCTAATTTAAAAACATAAAATCAACAACAATCACGCTCTTACCTTAATTTGTGTTCCCGACCAAAAATGCTTTCGTTGTTTACAAGCTAATATAATTTTATTTAAAGGTGGATTTGGGCAATTTAAATAATGTTAAATTCATTGGTAGTTATCGTGGTAGTTAATTTAATCAATGAAATTAAAAGCACTGTTCTTTAATTAAGAAACATGAAAAGCATTTTTTTCAATAAGATCATAATTGGTTTTTTTATAACAAAAGTATGCAAAAGTACTACCACGAATTGCTTTTTTCAGAGTATACCATCTTTGAATATTAACTTACAAAAGAAGGCAATAAAAAAACACAACTAGTAAATTGTGCTGATTTCACGAGAACATTATGGGCCCATTAGTATAATGGAAAATTCGAATCTCAAATTTAGTACATTTAGGATTATCACATGAGTGAGGGAAAAGATTAAATGTCTTTTTGAAGATTAATTTATATCATTAATAGACATGATATTTGCTTGCTTGCGCCATGGAAGTTTAAGACTAAAGCAAACCAATTAAATATTTATTCACTGCCGCCAAATATGAATTCGAATGATTTGCACGTATAACATGTATCATTTGTCTTCTATTTTTCAATTTAAATTTCAAAACTGATAAAGTAACAAGTCCTAAGATGTTTGGTGCGAGCTGTTTTCCTTTTGCCACTTTGGTTATATTCCATTGGCATTGTTTGCTTTTTCGTTATTAATATCGTAATTAAGAAGAAAAACGTATTCAAATTTTGAATATTCTATATGCTTGAATTTTGATGTGTCTAGGAGTATTGAATTCGAATTTTAATATGATTTCTGCAATGGTGAATTCAAGAGAACGCGATTAAAGAAAGTGTAAGAAGAAAATTTTATTTGTATTAACTTCCTTAGATTTTTAATTGTACTATTAATCTTATATATATACAACTCACTAATCAATTAACAATAACCGATTAATGCCAACAAACTATTTGACTAAACCAAGGTGTAAATCAATATTGAACTAGACTTATTCATATCTTATCATAATAGATCTTTCTAAAAAACAATCCAGAACCCTATTAAATTTCAGTTTCAGACGCTTTGAATTTTTTCTAGGGTTTTTCTTGACCTTTGACTCCGCTGACTCTGCTCATGACAGCAATCTCTTATTCTTTGCCACTTGTGTCTTTAGATCTTTTTAACCCTTTCGCTTTTATGTTCACTGATTCATTTGCTCTCTTTTTCTCGCATCTCTCGTCCAAAAAGGAGAGATCTTGGTCTGTTATATCTGTCTATTACTCTATGTGAAGTTTCTTCAATTTCTCTCAACACAGTCATCAATATGCCTTCTACCCTTTGCGTGTTATGTTCGTACAACTCTCCTCAGGTTCATAGATAGTTGAGAGAAGTCTCACTAGATTTAGTTGCTTCAAATATATGTTGGTTGGTGTCTCTACAAAGAGGTTAGGTTAGTGATGTTCTAATTTGTGCTTGTTTGAGTTGTCTTGTTGCTTTATGCAATTATTCTTTTGCTCTAGATTTGGTGTTTCTGTCCAAACATCCCTTGTTAAGGATGTTGGTGCTCATCGCCCTTCCTCTGGTGAATAAAAATGAGCAGGACTGGCCCTGAAAAAAAAGGATCGCAAGCTCATGTTTTCTCTGCTTGTGCTCAGGACCGGCTCTGCTAATGAGCTCACTGTTGAGCTCTCAACTGTCAGGGATGACGATATCTCCACAGCTAGGTTTGGACATAGCCTTATTTTCTTGCTGCTCAAGGATCTTTGCTCACAGATGAGCTCTTAACTGTCATGGAGGATAATTTATCTTATTTTCTAGCATTTTGAAAGAAAAGTACTCGTTAGTTCATTCATTCTGGTGATTATGGTTTCATCAGGAACATATAGCCCCTTCTTCTCCTTTGTGGAGTTTGTTCATCTCCCAAATTATCCACTTGTTTTAAGTGGTTTTGTTGTAGGGAATATCATGTTAGATCTTGTTATGCTAGGAACAAAAGCTAAGACACTAATCATGTGTTCTTAGACATTTGATGATGTTAACAATCTAGTCATTATGACCTTCGAGATATCTATATATCTCTTTCGGAGTTTAGGTCGAGTTGATCAACATGCAAAAGAAGGGTTCTTCTTCAAAACCCATTATAAGGGTCATCTTTTAGATGGGCTATTGAGCTGGCCTTTGTATTCCCGTTTTTACTAAAATGTTGCAGTTTTTTATTGTAGCTTTTACCTTGCCATTCTGTTGGAATTTGGTTTGGCGCGCTTGGTTCTTTTTAACCAGGTTGTTACCTTTTGTAATAGAAAGCAAAAACCTATTTTTGTGTGCATGCCATAATGATTAGAACCAAACACATTACCAAGCACATCCTGATGATATTGTATTTTCACCAGATAAAATTAGATAACATTTATCACCAATCGCGCGATACAATATAGAGGCATGCCTCACAGGTGTGACCTCTAGAAAGATAAGGAATTACATTTAAGATGAAACAAATCTCACAACCATGAAAGCACATCAAAGAAGGGGAAGGATTCAAAATTCAACCATAATTCAAAACCTCGAGACAAGTTCAAAGGAGAACAAGAAATCTAACAGATGTAGTAAAGTAGCACCATTGGCTTAAGCGGACTGGACAGATAGAACGTTTCCACCGAAAACACAGTCATAAAGCCCTAAAGAAAAGAGAAAGTTGGACAAAAGGAAGGAGTTTAATAGAACATTTATGAATATAATCATAAAGAATATGATGGAAGAAGAGAAGGAAACATCTGAGGGAGATCATGAGGCGTCATAATTACAAACACGGCTTTCTAGTTACAAAGATTGTGAAGGGAATCTTGAGAAGACGCGATGTTTCAACATGTTCCCATCAATGCACGTTTGACCGAAGATACACCGTCGATGTGGTGATTTCGCTTTGCACAAAAAGGCCATCAGATTTAAATTTTCTCGGCTTAGAAACTCACTTAAAAAAATGGAAGGGAGCCATTGTCGAATGTCGATTTCACCTGGATCAAAATATGAGATTGAGAGTTGATCCACGCCAAAAAGTCCAATAAGAGCTTAAATCCCATAAAAAAATCAAGCTCATTAAAATAACCAGATAATTACGCAACATAAATAGCTTGACGCAATGAAACTCGCAAGACAACATACAATAAAAGCACATCAAAAGTCAGAGTGATCAGCATGATCAAGATTTAGTGAACTGAAAATTATTTCAATTTGATATCATGTTAAACAGTCATCTGAACTGTAAAAGAAATAAAGGACCACCAAATTAGGAATCAAACTATTTTCCATTTTACAAGCGACTTAAAGCTCCTACCTTATTTTTTCTGCTATTAAATTCTTAAACAGCTTCATTTTGTTTCTTGGCTCTTTCTTATATCATTAATTAATCATTCATTTGTTATATTATTTCATTTACAATTCAATTTCGGTTATATATGAGTAAATAAACTCATTCTCATTAATTTTTTAAAAATGTATAATTGGAGGTTTATACACATTATTAAACCAAGGTCTAAACCAAAGCCAAATAAAAAAATCTATATTACTAAATCTGGTTTATACTTATATTAGATAATAAACACTAATAGAATAGAAAAATCTACATATAGACTATAATAGTCCCCTTCTAGACGAGAAAAAAATGTTACGGAGACCCATCTTGCTTACCAAACTCTTGAACAAAGTAGGATACAATGGCTTAGTAAATGGATATGCTAGTTACAAAGATGACTTAACATGTAGTAATTTGAACAAACTTGCAACCAACCTTTCACACACACTATGGTAATCGGTTTCAATGTGTTTAGTACGTTCATGAAAGACGGAATTACGAGCAATATGTATGGTTGCAATGTTTTCACAGAACAACAAAGTAGGTTTGGCCAAAGGAATATGTAATTTAACAAGAAAGTTAGTGAGCCATACCAGTTCATCACTAACCAAAGAGAGACTCATGTATTCTGCCTATGCGGAAGATTTTGAAACAATTTGTTGTTTTTGGATTTCCAAGAAATCAGAGAAATAACTAAGAAGATGCAAGAGCCTGAAATTAAACGCCTAGTGTTTTTAAAAGAGGCAAAATCTACATCCGTGAAAGCTTGAAGTTGAAGAGAAGTGTTGGAAGAATAGAACAAGCCTTGAGCAATCATTCTTTTGATGAAATGAAAAAAATTTCAAAAGTGCTTGGTAATGTCCCTGACGAGGAGCTGAAGAATATTGTGATGACTCTGAAGTTTCATGGTTTTTAGAAGTCATTTAGCATCAATGTTGAGGTCTTCGGGCGTGCATATATCACATTTATAGTTGTTTTCAGTAAGTTTGTGATTTTTAGGGACTTTTGCATTAGTATTCGCATATACATGCATTTTGGAGATTTTTCAGGACTTTCAGGAGTTTTCATGATGGTTTTGTGAGAATTCAGAAAAGAAGCAGAAATGTGAAATGGACCAACACTCAACCTGGATCGATCCCAGGACTAAGACTAGATCGATCTCAAGACACAACTAGATCGATCTCGAGCCAAAGAATGGATCGATTTCAAGACACAACTGGATCGATCCCATGCCAAATACTGAATCGAGCTCAAAGAGAAGACTGGATCGATCTCAGCCCAAGCCTGGATGGATCCCAGATCGATCTTGCTCTCAGCTTGGATCGATCCCAGATCGATCTCAACCTCAACACTAGATCGATCCCAATCTCAATCATGCTTCAACCTTGGATCGATCCCATCCCAACATGGATCGATCACGCATTCTTCTCAGCTCGAGCCAAGCACGCTCCGATCCGACCAACTCAAATCTGGAATGGACCTGACCCAAGATCCAAGCCAATGATTAGTTTTTGTCTTTAATGCGATTTAGGACTTTTCTCTGAACACTATATAAGCCCTAAAGCGCCTCCTTTCTACCAAGTTATGTTTTTGTTTCCTTTTTAGATTTTTGTCTTAGGTTTTTGTTTCCTTTGTTGTTCTTGGTGTTCTTAGTGTAAAAACCCAAAATCTCTTAAGTTTATGCTAATCTACTATTTTCTTTTACTTTCATGCTTAGTTTTAGGTTGTTGTTTATTTGGTGCATGTTGATCTTCTGTTTTAAGGTTTGATCATTTTCTGGGTTTGTTACTATTCCATTGTTGTTCTTGCTTCTCTGGGTTTGAGTTCTTACTGTTCTTGCTGTTCTTCAACTATTTAACATTTAATCATCATGTTTAGCTTTGAAGTTATGATTTCTGTTTTTCCTATTTTTAATTCCATGAGTAGTGAGTAGTTTCCTGAAGTTCCTAAGGATGAGGTAGACTAGGGTTGATGTTCTGATCTCACCTTAGCACATAAGCTTGTTTGAATATACATCTCTTCAGTTTCACTGTGCTTAATGTTGGTTTCTTTCACGCCAATCGAAATATGATCTTGGGCATTCCATCGCCCAAAAAGCGTTCAATGGAATGCCTGATCATAGTGATTTCACAGATTAGCTCATCGTTACGCAACGCTTTATATGCTTAGGATATGCATCTCAGCCTAAGGGGTTGGATGAATTGGGGGATTTTTGGCTTTAGTAGGTTGGTTCTTCATGCCTTCTAGGTAGTGTACCGTTAATGGGAGTTAGGTCTGGTGATTGCTTAGGTTGATTCCATTTATCAAGGGATTGGACTTGGATGCATATGAATCTACTGTTTAGGGATAGCTCATTGTTGTTTAAGGTATGTTAGGTGCTTAGGTAGATTGGGGTGGATCTCTGGGTGATTACTCTTTGTCCTCAGGAACTGCTTTACACTTGATTACGCTTTTACCTTCTCTGATTTTTCCTCTGCTTTTACCTTTTAGCATTTTTAGCATCTTATGCATTTTGTTCTGATTATGCTTCTTAGTTCCAGCATGTTTTACTTCACTTAGGACTTGTTAGTAAACCACCCCTTTTTCCTATCTGCTTGACTTATAAGCATCCATTAAAATCTTGATTGTTAGAGCACACCCATTTGGATTGACACCTCATCTATACTACAATGATGGGGAATTGATCTCTCAGGACATAAAAAATCCTACTATCAATTTGGCGTCGTTGCTAATTGGGGGTTTAGTTACTACATTCTGGATTTTGTATCTTTTGAAATCAAGCTTCTTTTACTACTTTACTTACATGTTTACCTTTGTTTGCTTTCTTTTCATGTACTTGTTTAGCAGTGTATGAACCTGAGAAGCAGAGGACCAACAGACTTGATTCCTCTCGTTGAAGATATCAAAGCTCTTGAACGAGAACACTCTCGGGCAAGACGTGAACAAGAGCGTACAGCACACTTAAGACAGTTGGAGTTACAAATGGCAGACAACGCTGAACGAGATAACCAGCATATTATAGGTGTTGGTGACAACCCCCAACACTCACATCATTAGACATGGAATCAATCCAGCTACAGTTCAAAACAACAACTTCGAGATTAAGCATAGTCTGATTGCAATGATGCAAGGGAACAAGTTCCACAGTCTACCTATGGAAGATACACTCGATCATATCGACGAGTTTGATCGCTTCTATAACCTCACGAAGATAAATGGTGTGAGTGAGGATGCTTTCAAACTACGCATATTCCCTTTCTCTTTGGGGGAGAAAGCACACCAATGGTAGAAGTCACTTCCTAGGAACTCCATCACCACCTGGGATGCCTGCAAAGAAGCATTCTTTGCAAAGTTCTTCTCAACTTCTAGAACAGCCAGACTGAGGAATGATATTTTGGGCTTTGCGCAAAAGAATGCTGAAACCTTCTCTAAAGCATGGGAGCGCTAAGAACTACACAATGCAATGCCCCCATCATGGATTTAGCAACGTGTCACTACTCAGCTTCCTCTATCGAGGTGCCTTGCCCAAGATTAGAATGTTGCTCAATACAGCAAGCAATGGAAACTTCCTCAACAAAAGTGTGGATAAAGGATGGAGTTAGTAGAGAACCTGGCCCAGTCTGATGGAATTTACAGTGAGGACTATGACAGAACACCTCGAGGTGGTTCTAATTCTGATGATAGCACTAAGAAGGAGATCAAGGTACTGAATGAGAAGTTGGACAAGTTACTCCTGGGTCAACAACATCAAGTTCACTTCATCTCTGATGAAGAATAACTTCAGATACAAGCTGGGGAGGCTAACCAGCAAGAGGAAATGTGCTATGTGTAGAACTAAGGGGGTTATAACAATGGGTACTTCAACTCTCAACCTTTCTCCAACTACAACCAAAACATAGTAAACCACCCATTTTTCATATCTGCTTGACTTAGAAGCATCCATTGCAATCTTGATTGTTAGTGCACACCCATTTAGATTGACACCTCATCTATACTACAATTATGGGGAATTGATCTCTTAGGACATAAAAAATCATACTGTCATATTGACTCAATTTTTTCACTGCAAAAGTAATACCAGGACGAGTTATATAACAAAATACTGAAGATAAAAGTTCAACAATAGTAGACTGTGAAGAATCAGAAACTTGATAAGGTAAATGCACAGGATATGAAGAGAGCTCAAGGAAAAATCATGAGAATCAAGACTTAAATCTGATTTGACAAAAGGAAACAACTCCTCATGAAAGACGACATGTCTAGAGATCAAGTTTGAATTAGATTCAAGATCAAGGAGTTTATATCCCTTATAACCAGGAGAATAACCAAGAAATACACAAGCACAAGCTTTTGGATGAAACTTATGTATGCTCTTAGGGAAAGTAGAAGAATAATACAAACAACCAAACACTTTAAGTAGAGACTAATCTGGTATTTTGTGTATTATTACTTCATAGGGGGTTTTATTTTCTAGAACAGGGGCAGGTAATTTGCTTATGAGATGAACTACCGAAAGAATACAGTCATCCCAATAAAACAAAGGAATATGAGGTTGAAAAAGGAGAGATCTAGCGATGTTAAGTATGTGTTGGTGCTTTCGTTCTAGTACATAATTTTGTTGAGGTGTTTCTAGACATGAGTAAAATGGCATTGCCTTTAGATTGATAAAATTAGGTAAAGTTTAATTCAAAATCATTTTCAGATATAAGCTTCTCTACCCTAACCCCAAACTGGTTATCTATCATTTCTATGAAACCAAGAAAAACTTGCAACAACTCTAAATTACTTTTCAACAAATAAATCGAAGTGGTTCTAAAACAATCATCCATAATGGTCAAAAAATATTTGAAACCATCATAAGTAGGTGTGGAAAAAAGATCCCAAGTATTAATGTGGATATAATCTACATGATGAGAACTGAGATTGTTACTGGAAATTAAAGGGAGATGTTTTTTTTGAAATGTGACAAACTTTACAATGATGATTATCAGGTTCTACAGGTCAAGGAATATGTAAAACCTTATTCATTTTATTCAACTTGAAAAATAAGGGTGTCTAAAACGTTTATGCTAAAAATCAGATGTGAAAACAGTTGCAAGAACAACATTATTGGTAATACATGGTAAAGATAAGGACTCTAGATCCAAGAAGTAAAGGTTTCTCACATGTTTATCCTATCCAATCATCGATTCCTAAGTATGAGCATGAATACCACACAAAAAAAAGAAATCAAACCAAACTTGAAAGTTTAACCTCGATATTATGAAAATAACACTTGAATGTTGAATTTAACTGAGGTATATAAAGGACATCCATAAGAATCATATTCCCACCTAAATCAATGGTTCATAATCCAACAATGCTCACATGAATCTCATTAGGTAAAGTTATTGTGGTATTAGGTAAATATTTATAAGTGGTGAAAGAGGATTTGTCATGAGTTATATGATTACTTGCCCCTGAATCTATAACCCAATAATTGATAGGAAGGATTTTTCTATCAATTGGGCAGATATATGACTTTTCACTTCCAGTAAAAGAATAGATAATAGAAGGAAAAGAGATACCAGAAGTGAAGCATGGGTTTAAGGAAGAAGGAACATACGTTACTGAGATAGAGTGAACCTCAGGCGTGGTGTTGCTAAGAGGGTTGAAGCTTGCTGCTTAGGAGAAGAGACTAATTGTGGAATCTAAGATGCAGAGAGATCATCTATTGAATCTTTAGGTGATAAAGATATAATAATACTATCTGAGGACTCTCCCACAACAACATTAGCATGAGCACACATAGGAGATTTTTCAGAAAGTTGCTTAGGCTTCATGCCATTTGGAAAACCATGTTTTCTATAACATTTGTTAACTATGTGACCAACTTTTCCACAATAAGTACATATAGGTCGTTCTTTTTTCTGACAGTTTGATGTCTGAGATGTTGGAACATGAATTGAAGATTTCTGAGATTGATTATGAGATCTAATGACTTGTACACCTCAGATAATGAAGGAAAAACCTTCTTCATCAAAATTATTCTACGGATATTCTCATTTAGTCCCATGAGAAAATCCATCATCTTATTTGTTTCCTTTTTCATCAATTGTGCTTGCAACATGGTGAACACTCAAGAATTTTTCCCAAAGAGTCTGGACTTGAGTGTGATAGGAAGATAGATCTAAACTACCTTGCCTTAATGAATTTGATCTGATGACAAAGTTTGTGTAACCGTGGGAGATTTGATTTGTGAAAACGCGTGTGCAGATCCTTCCATATATCAAAACCATTTTTCTAATATATGACGCTCATATAAATGTTCTTCAACACATTACTCAACAACCACAATTTGACCATACTATTATAGCGATACCATATTTGACAATAAGGATCATCATTAGGTTTAACTATAGATCCATTCAAAAAACATATCTTATTCTTAGCTTCCATACTTGTCGTCATCGCGATTAACCATATTCCATAATTCATTCCATCAAGAATCTTAGCAGTAAGAATTAAACATGGATGATATGAGCTGTGAATATGATAAGGATAATGAACATTATCTGGAGAATTAGAAATATGAAAATGATCGGACTATGAGAAATGTTTAAATTGCTGAAGATTACGATGATCCGGAGAAGTTGGTGAAGTTTGAAGATGAGTCATGCCGATATAATATCTTGTGGACTTCATGTTTGATTGAAACACATTATCATCTTCATGTTGATATTCATCAGCTCGCCGTAGTTGGATTTACTATTTCGCTTTTCCATTGACTTCTAATTCAGTTCAATTCAACGAAAATTTGATGAAAAATCCAAAAATGCACAGTAAAAATGATTGATAGCAATATAAGCAAAAAATGCTTAAGATTCGAACTAAAAAATAAGAAAAACTGACACAATATCATACTTTCGGAAGTCATTGAGCGGAAAAATGAAGAAGAAGACAAAGAGTTATATAGAGATTGAGTTTGTCTGCTCTAATACCATATAAGTAAATAAACTCATTTCCATTAATTTGTAAAAAAATGTATAATTGGAGGTTTATATAGATTGTTAAACCAAATCCAAACAAAAAAATCTATGGTACTAAATCTAGTTTATATTTATACCAGATGACAAAAAAAAGTTTATATTTATAGCAAAAAACAAAAACTAATAGAATAGAAAAATCTACATATAAACGCTAGTATTATATATTCGGTTTAAAACTGACATATACAATTAGATGTATAAAATATTATATTAATTTATAAAAAGGAATCAAACGTGTAATTTTCATGTCGCAATCTGGATCACGAGATCTTCCGCGACATGAGTGTCCAAATTAGGATCCGATGAATCACGTTTTTATGGTCAACTCATTTTCATTTACTAAATATATACCCCATATAATATCTATATTGTAAAATATTAATTATTTGTCTGGGCACATACTCAATAATTAATGACGTTATAAATAGAGCAAAACTTACACACAGTATACGGTTTCTGTTAACTTCTTAAGTATTTTCCTGATCACAAGATATAAGAAAAAAAAATGGAAATTCTATTTAGTTTTCCTTCGTAAACACTCATGCAATACTTTATACACATTTTAATGATATCAAGCCATTCTACAATTTTTTTTTGTTAATATATGTGCAACTATATCTTTATGATATACTTCTTCTGTTTCACAATGTAAGTAGTTTAAGGTTAGGGCACACTACTAAGAAAATTATTTAATTTTAAACATTCCAAGATAAAAACCGCATTCCAAAACAAAATAACCAATAATAAATCATTCTGCAGAATATAAAGAGTCAAAAAACACAAAAATACATTAAATTTTGCATTGAAAAGTGAAAACAACAATCATTTTGAAACAATTTTTTTCTCTAAAACTACTTACATTGTGAAACGGAGGAAGTATCAAATACCAATATTTGATAGAAGCACACAATAATTGACTTCTTATTAGCATTGATTTCATATCAATTAAGTATATGCTTTAAAAATATGCTATAAGAATTTATCTATATTGAACTATTACCGGAGAAGCGGTTTTGGCGTAGTCGCATTCATAAATTCACATGAGATAGGTAGCACCACTGAGGCTATTATGCAAGACTAGGGCTAGCATATAAACCGAAAAGTTTTTCCAAATAATCCGAACAGTTCCTTTATATCTCAGTCCAAAAAACCGATCCGAATCCGAATCCGAACCGAACCAAAACTCGAAAGTATAACCGAAAAATTCGTATATATAACTATATATGTAATTGTGATCAGATAGTTAAGATTTTATGTAGAAAAAATAGGTTTCTAGTAAGGTAATAGGATATTTATGAGTTCTTGTCCAATATTTTGAATTTTTGATTCGATTAACTTGAATTTTAGCTAAGTTATTCGGATAATTTGGATTTTTTACGGATATTTTGGAGTTTTTGTTCCATTTTGAATTCTAATAAAAATGAAAAAACCGATCTGAACCCGAATGGATCCGAACCGAATATGAACCGAAGTTTTAAATAACCTGAACAGTTCCTATATACGCCTAACCGTATTATCCGAAAACCAAACGTCTACTCCTATGAAAGACTGGTTATTAAACCGATCTATTGTGGTTCAAATGTTAGAAAAAAAAGTTGAAATATTACCTCATTAAATCGATATACGTCGATTCAGATATAATTAGAAGGGATTGTATTGATATAAGAAAAATAGTGATATCTAAAAATTAAGACATGTTCCACGAATGAGTTGTTAATAGGTTGATGAAGAGTCAACCTCATGACGAGTCTCTCGTCTTTTCCGTACGTACGATTACGAACACTATGGTCCTTTTTTCTTAATATTATTATCTCCACCGACTTCTCCGATACTCTCTCTACCACACTTTGATCTTCCTTGTATCATCTAAAGATCTCACTTTGCCGACGTCTACGACAAAAAGATAGAGTTATAAATTGTAAAGATTCGTCTGTTTTTAAACCCCTCACTCTTTGTTAGTTTGGTATGTCACATACATAAAAAAGCCCCACAACTATTTTCACTGCGTTGTATTTAGCATAAGTCCAACAAACAGGTGGCCAAGTATATATGAAGTATCTACCAACATTATAATATAATATAATATAGATAGATTTCCATATAACAAGGAACATAGTGTGAGATATATATATATAGCTGTATTAATTGAGCAAGGGAAAATTGTAGGATTGTAGCTAGACTAGTGAGCAAAACAGTATGGACTCACTGACCAATTAAAACAAAAAAAAAACTCAAAGAAATTGATAAGTTCCTATATTAAAAAAATAAATAATCGACCCAGAGACTTTGATCTAGTGGTTGAGGCACTCCAAAGAGTGTTCAAGATCACTAGTTCGAATCATTTGGGAGAAGTAATTTATACTTTAAACAAGTATTATCAACGGCTGGTTTCGGACATCAAAAGAGATTATGGACCAAAAATCCGGAATTTCCAAAGTTAAAAGTGAACAATCTCTCAACAATCTTGCATCTAACTTTTCCTAAATCCTAATATTATTCTACTTATTTTTTCTTTCCCAACTAATATTGACCTAAACTTGACATAAGTTAGTTCAAAAGCGCTCACCATTTTCAAGAAAACTAGTCTTGCATGTTTCTATATAATTTCTATGTATAATTATCATTTAGATGGTTTCATACCAACTTCAACCCCCAAAAAACTCTAACCTTTTCTATTTCTTTAGGTTAATGAGTTTATATAAAATATAAGTTGTTTTTACTTGTTTGCACATAAAAAAATAGTTTTACTCTATGGATTCTCTATGATTTCACATGAGAAACAAAAAACATAGTCCCAGAGACATACATAACAATATTAATTGAACATGGAAAAATTGTAGCTACTAGCTAGACTAGTGAGCAAAACGGTATGGACTTATGGATCAAAAATATATAGACAGGTTTTTATAGTTTGTGATGATGTAACAACAAGATATGTTCATATTAACTTCTTTTTATAGCAATGAATGTTATTATGCGTGTTTGTTTTATTGTATTGATTTTAGTTATTTTCATAATAGTTTGTTATTTGTAAATGGCAAAACTTATATATTTTTACTGTTGTGAAATTGGTAAGTTTGTGTACAGAATTGACATGTCTAACTTTTTTTTGGTAATTAGATTTATTATAAAATGAAAAGCAAACATGTAATAAAAATTCGGTTTCATGTCAACTAATATTTTTTAAATAGATTGATGTCTATTCATTTATAAAATTTAGTTTTAAGTAATAGAGAATGTTACATCCAACAATACTTTTGAAAAATATTATACTTGAATGTACCTTTTATCAGTTATAATCTTATTGCTTATTTTTCATCTTTACTAAGTAATATCCTCAATCCTCCATTTTGTTATCTTCTCGTTTTCAAACTTGTGCCTAAGTTTTTAATACTTTTATTATAATTATTTTTATCATACCTACTTTACTATATATTAAGCTTATTTGAATTACGTTTTATGTACATAAACTATGATGTGTAGTCTAGATAAAATATATTATCAAAGTTATCTAAACACTATGTAAAGATATAGATAAATTATCGCAAACAATATAAATTGATAATTACAGTGATTTTAGTTTATGAGTTCATAATTAAATTCTTCAAAGAAAAGAATTTTACCACCATATTTACACCGACATAGCTTAGACCATGTATTCCTATTCGTTTTGTTAGAAAGCTTTGGTTTTGTGTTTTTCATATTTTATTGATAACTAGATTAGGACCGCATGATACAAGATTAAAAATAAATTATTTAAATTTAATTATAATAATATGTATGATTATATATTTTAGTCGACGTTAAAATCAACATTTAGTTATGTTATCACGTTTTCTATCGAAAGGAGGAAAGGAAGTACTTATCAAATAAGTAGCACAACCACTACCAACCTATGTCATATCCTGTTTTGAGCTTCCGGTGATGCTTCTGAAGAAATTGACAAGTGCCATTGCAGACTATTGGTGGAACACCTCTGGGAACTCTCGTGGTATCCATTGGATAGTTTGGCATAAATTATGTCTGCCTAAAAACTGTGGGGGTCTAGGTATCCGATCACTACAATTGTTTAACAAAGCTCTCCTAGCGAAATACTTGTGGCGCTTCTACTCACGTCCGGATTCGTTCATTTCCCGCTTTTTCCAAGGTCGCTATTACAAAGATGGAAATGTTTTGCAAGCAAGTACTCCTACTCGTCCCTCTTATGGTTGGAGAAGCATCTTAGGATCAAAATCCATATTATCTATTGGCTTGCGTCGAATAATTGGGACAAGATATCATACACGGGTTTGGCAGGATCCATGGCTACCTACTGAGACACCCCGACCCCCGAAGTGGCGTCATATGGACGCACCATGGAATCTAACAGTGTCTGCACTTTTGACAGAAAACTCTACCAGTTGGAATATACTCATAATCCAGGAACTAATCCGAAAGGAGAATATACCTTTTATCTTATCGCTTCGATCGTCTTCCTTGGTAGTTGATCGCTTCTGTTGGCATTTTTCCAAATATGGAACCTACTCGGTAAAATCAGGTTATGAGGTTGCTTTGTCGGCTTACAATGATCAAGTGCATGGGTGGCCCGAACAGCCATCTTTTTCACCACTGTTTGCTAGAATCTGGGAGTTATCAGCTCCAAAGAAGCTGAAACATTTTCTTTGGCAAGTCCTCTCAGGAGCGCTTGCGGTTAACGATCAATTGTTAAAGAAAAAGCTGCGGGCTTATAACTTTTGCGTCCGATGTGGTGGTAATGGCGAAACCATCAATCATGCCTTGATTTTCTTCCCGCCGGCGTTGCAAAGTTGGGCTCTTTCTAATATCTCTAGTCCGCCTGGGACTTTTCCATCAGAGAATCTTTATCAGAACATACATATCTACTCACTAGTTCGGCGGAGGAACCTTCCTTAGTAAACACTTTTAAGGTCTTCCTCTGGATCATTTGGTAAATCTAGAAAGCAATAAATGTAATGTGCTTTAAGAACTCCTCATGGAAACCTGCGGATATTTTAGAGTTGGCGTTGAAAGAAGCCGAAGAATGGTTATCGGCAAATTCTACACTAAAGGAAGGTAGAGATCCAACTCTTACGGAGACTATCAGTATAGCTGGTAATCCACCGCTAGTTCCAAACTGATGTAGTTTGGATGAATCATGGAAATCGGGAAATCCTATAAGTGGCATAGGCTGGTTTATATCAACCGAAAACGGAGAAACTATTATGGGTAATGCTGGTATCAGGTGTGGTATTTCCCCACTCCATACAAAGTTATTGGCCTTGATTTGGGCGCTCAAATGTCTACGGGGCACATATAACAGTTGTACTAAATTCAGTACGGACTCGACTGATCTCATTCAAATCCTGAAAAATCCGACCGATTGGCCTGTTTTCGCAACAGAGGTAGCTGAGGTCCAACATCTCAAGAGAAGCTTTGTGCAATTCGAGTTATCACACTGTAGTAGGATATGGAACAAACGTGCCGACCTTCTTGCAAGATCAGCTAGGAAGAGGAATCTATTATCATCTTATGTCAGCTCTAGACCACTTGTTTGGTGTTATGAACTTTCATATTAATTTTATTGCATTTTTATTGTAAAAAGAAGAAGTTATTGTTAAATTTAATATCCATAGTTAAAATATATTATCAAAATTATGAGAAGTAATTATCTATAGATATGAAAACATATATATATATATATATATATATCTATATATATAATATAATTACCTAAAATTGAAC
>OVBE01008744.1:0-12390 GCA_900406425.1 Iberis pinnata | reverse complement strand
AGTCACTCCCCAGGAACTCAATCACCACATGGGATTCCTGCAAGAAGGCATTCCTTGCAAAGTTCTTCTCAACTTCAAGGACAACAC
Source organism: Iberis pinnata (assembly GCA_900406425.1). NCBI lineage: Eukaryota > Viridiplantae > Streptophyta > Magnoliopsida > Brassicales > Brassicaceae > Iberis > Iberis pinnata. The sequence goes on along the minus strand of OVBE01008744.1, from coordinate 12,303 downwards.
GCTTGATAAATGAAATCTCCGGGTTTGCACAGAAGACCTCTGAAACCTTCTCTGAGGCATGGGAGCGTTTTAAAAACTATACTATGTAGTGCCCCCCACCACGGTTTCAGCAAGGCTTCCTTGCTCAGCACACTCTACAGAGGTGCCCTGCCAAAGATCAGAATGCTGCTGGATACTGCAAGTAACGGGAACTTCCTCAACAAAGGAGTTTATGACGGATGGGAGTTGGTTGCGGATCTTGCCCAGTCTGATGGGATCTATAGTGAGGACTACGTTAGAACACCCCGAGGTCCTTCTGCATCTGATGATGGCACTAAGAAGGAGATGAAGACATTAAATGAGAAGTTGGACAGGTTACTCTTGGGTCAACAACATCAGGTTCACTTCATATCTGATGAAGAATAACTCTAAATTCAAGCTGCCGAAGCTCAACAACAAGAAGAGATGTGCTATGTGCAGAACCAAGGGGGTCACAACAAAGGGTACTTCAACTACTCTAAAAACCCTGGTCTTTCTTACCGAAGCAACAACGTTGCTAATCCTCCAGACCAAGTGTACCCACCTCAACAACAGAAGAGCTCTCAACCTTTCAACAACTTCAACCACAACAGAGGTTACTACCCCAAGCAGCAACAACAGAATCGTTTTCAACAACCACAGCAACAACAACTTACTGGTGTACCTCCTGGTTTCGCATCTACTCAACCTCCTGCTCAACCCTTCAACATCGAAGCAACCTTACAACAACCACTTCAAAGTCAAGCTGCTTACNAGAAGTTCGGCGAACTCCAACACAAGATGGATACATCATTTGGTGCAATCTACTCAAAGATTGATAATCTCACCTCCAGGGTCACCATTCTTGAAGGAAAGACCGCATCTACCTCAACTTCAGCAGATTGGTCGTCTACCAGGAAAGTCTGTGCAGAACCCCAAAGATTACGTCAACATCAGTGTCGTATACCTTCCAAAGACGTCTTCTACCAACACTCCAACTTCTATTGAGGACAGTGTGACTCTAGTAGGGGGTTCGTATTTAAACAAAGCTGAAGAAGATGAACCTGCAATAACCAATGCCCAGAAGCCATTGCAACCTCCACCTGAAGTGATCAAGGAACCATCTTTTGCTGAGCAGTCACCTGTTTCACAACAGAAGGACGCACCCTTCATTCCACCACCATATGTTCCGAGGTTACCCTTCCCTTACAGATTCAAGAAGGAAATTATGGCAAAATATCTTGAGGTCTTTGCTAAATCCATGAAGGAAGAAGTAACTCAAGAAGAGGTGGAACCATCTGAAGAACGCAACTCACTGATAACGACAAAGCAAGAAGACCCTGGTTCTTTCACACTGCCCTGCTCACTTGGAACTTCCACTTTTGATGAATGCCTTTGTGACCTGGGAGCTGCAGTCAACCTTATGCCTATGTCCACTGCTGAAAGGTTAGGACTAGATGATTTTAAGACTTCACACATAAATCTGAAGATGGCAGACAGATCAATTAGGCATCCTGTTGGCATATTAGAGAGCTTACCCATCAAGATCAGAGATGTAACAATACTCACAGACTTTGTGGTATTGAAGATGGATGAGGAGCCTAGAGATCCATTGATATTCAGAAGATCGTTCCTAGCAGCGGTTGGAGATGTAATCAACATCAAGAAGGGTTGCATCAAGCTGCACATAGGGAGAGGACCAAAGATGATCTTCAACATAAAGATCAACACCAAGGACATCACTGCCCAAGGTCAGCTGGTATCTGAGAAGGAACTGGATGAAGACAACCCGAAGAATGGGTACTCAGGTGTTGAAGAAACTGAAGATGAGTTGGGAAGGAATTAACTATTTTGAAATGTACTATGAAGTCTTCAAGCCTGTCAAAGAACCTGATAAAGGATTCTCTACTGAAGTTAAGGAAATCAGGATATTGGAAATGTCCAAAGGTGAAGGCAACCTTAAGGATCCAGGAAAAGGAATTCCTGAGTTCAAACCTCAACCTGAACGTGTGCCACCTCTTAAGCCACCTTCGAACAACCCAATTTCTGAAAAATACTTGGAGCCTCAACTCAGAACCTTGGAAATCAAAAATGAAAACCAAGTGTTCTTACTCAAGAAAAGGTTCAAGTACTATCTGGGGAATGTGGATCCATTGTGTTCTAAGACATTCATGATCAAAAAGGTGCTTTAGAGGAAGACATCATACTTGCTGTAGAAGTTGATGAACAACCGAAGTTGAACTCAAAAGTTGATAAGAACTACGATAAGGGAGCTTTTTCAAAAAAGACCTTGGTTCTCTCCGGAGAACCGTCTCAGGGTCACTAATCCTAAAAATAGGAAGTCAAGCTTAGTGTCTTAAAACAAGATCACTTGGGAGGAAGTCCCATGTTTATCTTTGTATATATTTCAATTTCAATGTTTCTAAATTTTTAGTACTTGACTTAATGCATTCTAGTTTCATCTTGTTTTGGTGTCTTAGGTACTTAAGGATTGAGTTTCGAGAACCTTGCAATGAGAAAAGGAATGGGACATAGGTGATATGCATTTTCAACATGATGATCAAGTAAGAGGATGTCGGGATCAATGCGTTTTTAACGAAGGAGATCGATCCACTCTCGAGCCATTATCGATCCAACACGTGCTGTTTGCAACAACAAGATTGATCCGTCCATAAGTCGGGATCGATCCACACTTACCTCAGGATCGATCCCATGAACAACAAGGTGATCGGTCCATCTAAGCGCAACAACAACATGAGATCGATCCCAACCAATGCTAGGATCGATCCAAATGTCGGGATCGATCCAACACGAGATATGATCGATCCCACCTTCAAACACGGGATCAATCCTCACGCTTCAAACGTCATCAAACCGGTTGTTGAAAATGCAATCAACCCGAGCAAAACGAAAACATTTCGAACCAAGGGAGTGTAATTTTGAATCAAGCACCTCTCACTCAAGGACAAGAGTACACCTCCATTCCCACTTGCCCACTTGCATCCTTTTACCCCATGGGAAAAAAATCACCTCCATCTCCCATCACTTCTCTTACACACCCACACCCCCATCACACCATTGTCCCCTCTTTACACCTCCTCCAGATACAACACCTTTTCTCATCCACCACAACCTTCCACTCACCACCAACTCCCAAAAAAATCGAACCACCCTCTATATTAAGGGAGTACTCATTCTCTTTCTCTTTACACTTTCAAAGTTTGCACTCTAAAATATTTTCACTCAAAGGAAATTTTTGAAAGAAGCTATTACTCTTCCAAGGGATTTTCATCAAGAACTAAGAACTTTCAAAACTGGTTTCACCTCTTGCTCACTTTTGTTTTTCACTCTATCTAATTGGTTTCAACGCTTTCTTTATGAAAATCGATTTCAATCTTCAAGATTGCAAAAATGTTTTTGTTTACTCCATTTGAACATGTTAAAATCGAATTGAACTAGACAATGAGACAAGGTTGAAATGAGAATTTAGCTTGTTGGTTAACTAAGCACCTTTCATGTATAATACGCTCTTCTTCGAAAACGTTTTTGAGCTTAATGCTTGTTGAATCTCATAAATGCTTTGAACACCACTTATCCATCCTCCTTGGTATTGTATCTTTTCAGGATCAGAAAATGTCTCAACCATCAAGCGGAAGAATCATGCAAAGAAAACGAAGGGAAATAGCAATTTCCGGTGCAAGAAAGCATGAACAAGAAACGTCACCCGAATTTTCACAAGGTGCCCGAGGTTATGCGATTGCTAACCGCATACAACAAACGAGGGAAGACATGGAAGTTCAGGAGAACTACAACCTTTTGATTACCCAAGCGGAGCAAGACCAAGAGAGGTATCAAGCAGAGTTCGAACGGTCCCAACAACGTTTAAACGTTAGTAGAGGAAAACAGATTTTCGTTGAAGAAGAAGATAGCAGGGAGGATCCCACATACCAAGTGGGTGATGAAGAGAGTATTGAGATGCAAGAGTACATTGCGGAGTTCGCTGGGTCTAGAACGCAAGGGGGAACTTCTAGAAACGAAACTGAAGAAGGCGCTGAGCCTTGCTACCTAGAGGCCCTTCTCTCTATTCTATATCGCGCTCGCTAAGCTCGATAGCCCTTTTGGAGAGTCTTTCCGACTGGTTCGGACTGTGTAGGATTGTTCGCAAAGGTTTATTGGAATACACAACGATTGAGTGTGACTGGAAATAGGATCGCAATTTCCTTGCTGAATGCACCACATCTAGGGCCAATTTCTCTATTGTTGGGAATCTGGTCTCGGCATCGTCTAGGATTTTGTTGAGGTAGAAAATTGGCATTTAGTCGCCTAGCTCCTCGCGTACAAGAACTGAGCTGATTGCATGGCATGACCCCGCGATGTAAAGGTATAGTGTTTCCCCCTCCTGGTGTTTCGAGAGGACTGGTGGTGTCATGATGTAGGTTCTTAATTCCTTGAATGCTAATTCGCATTCCTCATTCCAGATGAATTTCTTGTTCCCCTTCAGGAGGTTATAGAATGGAAGGCACTTGTCAGTGGATTTAGATATGAATCTAGTCAGGGCGGCTATGCGCCCGGTCAGTCTTTGTAGTTCTCTAGTTTTTTTGGGTGATGGCATTCTTAATAGAGCGTTGATTTTCTTTGGATTGGGTTCGATTCCCCTTTTTTGTCACCAAGTAGCCGAGGAATTCCCCCGAGGTTACTGTGAACGTGCACTTGGCTGGGTTCAGCTTCATCCCGTAGGTATTTAGTATTTGGAAACAAGTGCGCAGGTCGCCCACGTGAATGTCCTCGTCGGAGGATTTGACGAGCATGTTGTCTATGTAGACTTCCATCATTTTTCCCAGCTGTTCCGAGAACATTTTGTTGACTAAGCGTTGGTAGGTTGCGCATGCATTCTTCAAGCTGAAAGGCATTACTTTGTAACTATAGATGCCTCTGTCCATAGTGAAAGTGGTTTTTTCCCTGTCGTCGGGGTGCATGAGTATCTGGTGGTAGCCCGAGAAGGCGTCCATAGAAGAGAGAAATTTGTAACCAAATGTGGCTTTGACGAGCTGATCTATGTTTGGAAATGGGAAACTATCCTTGTGACATGCTTTTTTCAGGTCGGTGAATTCTATGCATACTCTCCATTTTCCATTCTTTTTTTCACCACTACGGGGTTAGCCAGCCATTCAAGATATTTCACCTCGGTGATTGAACTTGCCCCTAAAAACTTTTCCACCTCCTCTCTGACTACCTGAGCTCACTCAGCCCCCAGTTTGCGCTTTTTCTGCTTAACCGGCTTGTAGATTGGGTCCATATTTAGCTCGTGAAACATAATGTCCAAGCTTATTCCTGGCATGTCCGTCATGTTCCACGCGAAGGTATGCTTATTTTCTTTGAGGAAGAAGATTAGCTCCTCTTTCAAGTCTTTTTGAAGTTTTGACCCTATGCCAATGCAGCGCTCTGGATGTCCCGGGTATATGTAGTACTGCGTCACCTCGTCGAGTTTTGGTTCCTTGTAGGTGGGTGGGCTCCCCAATCTGTAATTGCTATAAGGCCTTTTCTCGGAGTTTGAGTTTAGCTAGGTAGCAAGCTCGGATTGATCTTTGACTTCCTTTGATTGTTTTGACCCCTTCCTTAGTAGGGAATTTGACGCATTGATGGTACGTAGACGGGACATCCTTCATTGCGTTTATCCATGGCTTTCCCAGGATTGCGTTGTATATTGATGGTTTGTCGATGACTGTGAATTCGATCATCCTTGATACCCCAGCTTCGTGCATTAATAGTTTGATAGCTCCGATCATCATGGATGTTTCGCTAGTGAAGTCGGTGTCAGTGGCGCATGTGGTCCTTCAATTTGCGAGAGGTCTATGTCCATTTTCGCCAAAGTCTCTTTGAAGATCAAATCTATCAAGCTCCTCATATCTATGAGCACTCTTGTGATTTCGTACTCTTCAAGGATTAGTTTGAATACTAGTGGGTCGGCATGAGGGACGTCGAGTCCCGTCGTGTCAATTTCGTTGAAAGCTATAGGTTCGCCCATTTCCAAGGGCTTGATTTGCCATTTTGCATATGATGCCGCCCTGCGCCCGTAAGCTTTGATCATCGTTGCCGAGTTTAGGTCAAACTGGTGATTCCCCACGATCATATTGATTCACTTTTTGAATGGTGGGGTCGGTGCCATTTGAGGTAGTTCTTCTCGGTCTCCTTTCGGGGGTGTTGGCCTCTTCGGCCTGGTCTTCTGCCCCTTTCTTGGGGTTAGCCGCATTTGCCTTGCCGGGCTCCACCAATTATCGAGACTAGTATTTGCTAAAAAGGAAAGACTTGAAGCTTCTACATTCTTCAGTGGAATGCCCATCCTGGTTATGGTATTCGCAATGCTTTTTAACGCTTCCTTTTTCTTCAGGTCGTTTCCATTGATTCCAAGATCCGTTCTTAGGTTTCCCTGCGAAAAGTGTTTTATTACCCGCTGGGGGGTTTCGCCTTGGGGTAGCAACCTGAGTCACTTGACTTTTTTCGCTGGTTCGCTTCCGCATTTCGATTAGATCATCTTCTATCCGTTCGAACACCTTTCCTCTATGGAGTGCGTCATCGATCGTTGCTGGCGGTTTCAGTATTAGATCTTTTATGAATTCAGATTCTCCCCATACCGCATTTTGAGGATGGTATTCGCGGTGTTATCAGTGACTACTACTCGGGATATCACATCTTTGAATTTGTCGATGAATTGTTGGAGGGGCTCATTTGGACCCTGGGTCATGTTCCACATGTCTGCGTATGAGATGTCCCTCTCGATGTATACTGAGTAGTGTTTTAAGAACATCAGGCTCATTTGGTTGAAACTGTGGATTGATCCTTTGGGAAGTCGGGAGAACCATGTGAGTGCTGGTCCCTGGAGGTGCTCACTGAACAGCTGGCAGTACCCTGCGTCTTTTTCATGTTCGTCGAATTGCGCTCGTCCGACTGCGATTCTGAAGGCGGTCATGTACGCGATGGGATCCGTATTTCCTTCGTAAAAAGGGATTTTGATTTTTCTAGGGTTCCGCATTTTAGCGTTCTTTATCTGTGCGGCATACAGGCTTCAAAGTGTTTCTTCCATCAGTCGGTCCAGCTCTGGCGCCGATCTTATGGCTTGATGAACTTTGGAGGTCATTTTTCGGGCGAACGGTTGTAGGGAGTCTTTCATATCCTGGATCTCCCTGATCGATTGTTAAGGTCGCTTGTCGGCACGAGAAGGTAGGGTAAGGGTGTCGTCCTCGTATGCGTTTAATTCTCCCTCGGATTCCTTGTATAGGTCAGTAATGTCTATGTCGTCCTCCAAAGCCTCGGGGCTTGGAGTGCGACTCGGCTGCTTGGTTTCACCATTGGGTTGATGATCTCTTTGGTCGGATTTTTCTCCCTCGGGGTTTTCGTTAGATGGGGTCTCCGTGGTATTAGCACGGCGTTCTCGCGTCTTGACTGAGCGCGGGGTTGGAGTAAAGTGTAGCCTCCTGGAGTGTTCTCCCGAGATGGGGTATCACCGTGTGGAAGTCCTGGTTAAGCGGTACCGTGAAGACGTTGCTCGATCTAACCGTTTGGTCATTGCTTTTGTTTGGTCTGCAGACTCCTACGCCATCTGGTCGAGCCTGTCAAGCAAGGATCTGTTCAGGTCATCTTGTTTCTCCAGCTTCTCGGACATGGGTTGTACGGATTGGAGGAGTGTTTTGATCGTGCTAGCATATCTGTCAGATGGTATTAATGTGTTTTCGGTCATGGCGGAGTTGGATTTGGCTACGATTTTCATTCTTGTGTTAAAGAACTATGATCTCTCCACAGACGGCGCCAATTTGTGGATGCTAAAACCCACAATGAATTTTTATCTAGTTATCTTAATGATGAATTCGTTGTTCTTGTCAAAATTATAAAGAAGTCGCAACACAAACTCATATCGAAAAAGAAAAGTATATTTTTATTGATTTCAACGATGTTCATATGGAAGAAAAACAGTCAATTCTAAATCTTAGTTCGAAAAATAATCAATCCTCCTCTTGATCTATCTCTCCTTGTTTTATATCTTCCTCCGTCTTGTTCGGGTTGTTGGGCCTGTGATCTTAGTGTCTCCCTCATATTTCGGAACTGTCATGACCTAGTCTTCATTTGCTCGGCTTGTGCTTACCTTCTGCCCAGGTCATCTACTACTTGAGCATCCGATCACTCGCTTTCCATGCCTAGGTAGAGGTCTACTAGGTAAATTCTCTTGCGCCCTGGTACGCGCTGAGCTGTTGTCCGGGAAGTAATACTAGTTGAAGCAGAAACCTGCTGAGGGGGTTTCGACACCAACAGGGATGTCAGACATTATTACTGGGATGAACCATATCTTTAAAAGCTTTTTTCAGATGGAATATTTTGGAGGCGTCTGCCTGAAGAGGAGATTCAAAATGTCTTATACCATTGCCATGGTTCTGATTATGCTGATCACTTCGCTACATTCATGACTGTTTCTATTCAAGCAGGTTTTTGGTGGCCTACAATGTTCAACGATGCTCATGCTTTCATCTCTTGTTGTGATTCATGCCAAAGATAGGGAAACATATCAAAATGCAATGAGATGCCTCATAACTTCATCTTAGAAGTAGGGTTTTTTATCTGTGGGGAATTGACTACATGGGTCCTTTCCCTATGTCTCATAAGAATCTATATATCCTTGTTGTTGATTATGTTTCTAAGTATGTTGAAGCAATAGCTATCCCCACTAATGATTCTAAGGTTGTGCTAAAAATGTTTAAATCTGTGATTTTTCTCAGATTTGGAGTACCTAGAATAGTCATCAGCGATGGGGGCTCTCATTTCATCAATAGGGTCTTTGATGGGTTACTCAAGAAGCATTGAGTCAAACACAAGGTCGCTACACCATATCATCCCTAGACTAGTAGACGGGTAGAAGTTTTTAACAGGGAAATCAAAGCCATCTTGCAGAAAACGGTCAATGAATCAAGAAATAACTGGTCTTTGAAGCTAGATGCTGCTCTTTAGGCTTACAGAACTACATTCAAGACTCCCTTAGGTACTGCAACTTTTCATCTTGTTTATGGAAAATCTTGTCACTTCCCTGTAGAATTGAAGCACAAAGCCGCATGGGTTGTCAAGTTGCTGAAATTTGACATGAAGACCGCAACAGAGAGACGTCTCATCCAATTTCATGAGTTACAAGAGATTCGCCATATTGCTTATGAGAACTCCAAAATCTACAAGGAAAGAACCAAAGCTGCACATAACAAAAAGATCATTCCCCGCGATTTTCAACCAAGTGATCAGGTGTTGCTCTACAATTCTTGCCTGAAGATTTTCCCTAGTAAGTTAAAATCTAGGTGGTCTGGACCTTTCATCATCAAACAAGTGAGACCATATGGTGTTGTTGTTTTGTTTGATCGCCAAGGTAATGAATTCGTTGTGAACGGTCAAAGGCTAAAGCCTTATTTAGCTACTTCTGAGCTTACAGAGGTAACTGAGATACCTTTTTTGCTGATCCTACCTCCAACTATAGGTAACAATCGCTGAGTGGGAGGCAACCCATTATTTGGTGTTTTAGTTAGCTAATTATTAGATTATAGAGTCAGCCCTATCTTATTTACTAACCTACTAATTTTTGGTTTTGATTTCTATATGAGTTGGGATTTCAGAAAATACTCAATCGTGGATGAAATAGGGATCAATCAGGCACATTTCTTCTCGATTGGGCATTTTAGGTACGAGTTTGGTCCAAAGAAAATGCACGATCGGGCACCACAACGCCCGATAGGGTAGTTCCCCTTGGAAAATTCAGATGTTGGGCATGATCGGGCAAAAGGGGAGATCGATCGGGCTATTTGGTTGGATTTTGACTCTAAGCAGACTGCACGATTGGGCACCATAGCGCCCGATCGGGCAGTTCCCTCTGGAAAAATTTAGCATATGTTCCCGATCGGGCACAGAGGCGCTTGATCGAGCATTTTCCCAGGCAAACCAATATTTCATTTGATTTCAACCGGATTTTGCACCCTAAACCAATTTTAATTCGATTTAAACGGATTTTTCACCCCCCCCTCTTCTTTCCACCAGATTTTTACCCTAGAAAACTCCATTGTTGTTTACTCCAAACTCCAAACACTCTCAATCCTCCATCTCCCTCAAATCTCCACCTATTTTCACGTTTCTTGGTTCAAATCCACTCGATTTTTCTTGCTTAATCTGTTTCTCTACACCTCATCTCACTTACTCAAGGTATGAAATAGATTTCACCTCTTTTCATTGCGAAAATTAGGGCAAGTTTGGGCAAATTCGTTTTGATTGATTGGAATTGTTGAAATATCTATCTAGGAAGCTTTTATACTCTCTTATGCACTTCATTGCCCAATGCATGTTGATTTGATGAGAGTTAAGTTGAGATTTTTTATTTAGATTTAGAAATTTAGGGTTTTTGCTAGAAATCTCAATTTGAGTGCTTGATTGTGCATAAATGATCGGTTTAAGACTGACTGTTGTTGCTCAATAATGTTGGTTTCGATTCCTTAATTCATACTTTCATTTTCTAAGTTTTTGTCATTTCCATATTGGTCTTTTAATATTTCTTATACTTGATTTCTTGCTAAGATTGATTAGTATTGCTCTAAATCATTGCTCACAATTGCATATGCCTGTTGATAACTTGCTTAGATTTGACTTTTAATATATATTTTCGGTTGGTTTGTCCTTGAAGCATCTTGATTCTTGCTAGTTGTAAATAGTCATGCTCGATCATTTCTCATTCCTTCTCATTGTCTTGACGCATCTATTCTGCATTTGATTCTTGCTAACCTTCTATTAGTATTGCTTGTTCATGTGGTATGCTTGGTTTCTATGTCAATAATTCTTGTTAACTCTTTGTTACCATTGCTCGTTTATTGATAAACCATTGCTTGTTATGTCTTGGATTGTTAGGAAACTCATTTCTCTTCTGAGTCTTTTTATTTTAGGAACATGTCGAACAGCGAATACCAACCCCCGGTTTCCAACACCACTCAATCACAAGCTCAGAAACAGCAGGAATCGACATCCGCGAGCTCTGAATCTACCGAACCTCCTACTTCCAAGAAGACAAGGAAACCTACTGTTGCAGAGAAACAAAAGGGTATTGCCTCGGGTAGCGAGCCACTCATTGATCCAAAGCTTCTCAAGAATCCTTGGGCGAGACCAACTGGGACAGTTTTCCATAACAATACTCTCGACTTTTCTGTCACTGAGTTGTGGAACCACAAGACTTGGACTGCTTGGAAAATAACTGATAAATGGGATTACTTTGACGCTATGTTCTACAACACCTTGCTCAAGACTAAGTTCAAGCCTACTCGTTTTGCCAACCTTTCGGTTTTGCGGGATCTTGGAGTTGATAAAGACGTGCAAGTAATGTTTATGGCAATGGGTTTAGGTGACTTCCCTTTTCAGACATACCCGCTTTACAAGGATCTAGCTCGTCAGGTCTTGGCATCTTTCTGGATTGTTAGCAAAGATCCTAAGGCACCTCGTCTATTTGAGACGGAGGTACAGTTCTTTTGCTGGGGAAGCTTTACAAGATCCATATGGTTGAGTATGGTCCCATTTTTGGTTTCTGAGCCAATGGTTACCTCTCTGAGCTTCTCAAAATTTACTCTCATCGTGATATTTGGTAGCTCGAGGCTGCTTTATTTTGAAGAACGCCAAGCTAACACTCATCTGCAATCCCGCTATTCGCCTTACCATCAAGATCCTTAGCAACCTCTTCTATGTGAAGAAGGAGTTTGGTTTCACGCGCAACCAAGAGCTAGAGCTTCTCACTTACACTCTCAGCTATTTCACCTTGTCCACTTATGAGACCGACCAGGATCGCCATACTCATCATGCTAACCTAGGTTGGTTGTTTGCTTAGGTTGTAGATGAGAGGAAGTTTGCAGCCTTGAAGAATCCCAAAAGGATAGAGATGATGGGTAGTTTAGTTACCCTGGTGTTGATACCAGGTTTGGCACGTGCTCTGAAAGCCCATTTCAACACAAGGCCCAGCTGGATGCCGACGTGGAGAAGAAGAAGGGCCCAGGAAGAAAGAAGCTAAATGGGCCAACCTGACGAGCTGAGCTGTCCAGCTCGCGGCCCATTAGGTTAAAACTATGTAATTAGGGTTTTAAGCATGTATTTTCACTATAAATACTCATGTAATTATTCCTAAACGATATATGAAATTCTTCAGAGCTTTGCCCACATAATCTAAGACCTAAACCTATTGATAAGTCTTGATTTAAGAGTTGGCGCCGTCTGTGGGGACTATCTCTAGAAGACATTCGAAATCTTACTTCGGCA
>OVBE01008743.1:0-16814 GCA_900406425.1 Iberis pinnata | reverse complement strand
GCTTAATGCTGACTGCACTCTTACCCGACAAGGATGGAGGCCCGCCGTTAGGCCCTGTAACACCGAGAGGTAAGTATTTGCAGGTGACCGGACCGATGGGGTTGTAGAGACTCGTTTCCCCTTCTCTGTGAATAGTCGTGGGAAACGAGTTAGCAAGGGTAGTAGATGTTAATGCCTGCTAGGTAGTCATCGTCTATGACGACAGTTGATTCTATGATTATCGTGCTTGAGATTGGTTGCCAAGACATCGTCTATCACTCATTGTCTAAGGTATGTTAGGAGTTTAGGGACTCCAGGAAAGATCACTGTACATTTACCCCATTCTTTAGGAACTGCCTTCTTTGATTGCTTTTTACCTCCATTTTCTTCCCTGCTTTTACTTCACTTGCTGTTTATCCTTAGTTTCAGTTTATGCATATTAGTTTTCACGTCTTGTTTATTTTCCAAATGCTTTCTTGTTTAGGATTGTTAGACAACAACTTACTTTCTCATTTGACTTGAATTAGTAGAATCCATCTACATCTAGAGTAGTTAATAACACATCTTATTGGATTGACACCTATCTATGCTATAATGACATGATAATGTGGATAGGGAATTGACATAGAAAAAAATCCTCTTATCAATTTGGCGCTGTTGCCAATTGGGTGTTTGTTTGTTACATTATGGATTTTGGATCCATTGAGATCAAGTTACTTTTCTCCTACTATACTCAGCTTGTTTTCCTTTGTTTTCTTTATTTTCAGGTACTTGCATAGATGTGTATGAACCTGCAAAGCAGAGGACCAACAGACTTAATTCCCATAGTTGAAGATATCTGAGTTCTTGAACAAAAATACTCTCGCGTGAGACGAGAACAAGAAAGTGTGGAACACTTAAGAAGGTTGGACTTACAAATGGAAGACAACATTGAACGCAATAACCAGCACACTATTGGTGCTGGTGACAACCCGAACACTCACATCCAACGTCATGGAACCAACCCACCTGTTGTACATAACAACAACTTCAAGATTAAGAACAGCTTCATAGCAATGGTGCAGGCGAACAAGTTTCATGGTCTGCCTATAGAGGATCCACTCGATCACCTCGACGAGTTTGATCGCTTCTGCAGCCTCACGAAGATCAACGGTGTGAGTGAGGACGCTTTTAAGCTTTGTCTCTTCCCATTCTCTTTGGGAGAGAAAGCACATCAATGGGAGAAGTGTCTTCCCAGGAAATCCATCACCCCCTAGGATGCTTGCAAGAAATCTTTTCTTTCCAAGTTCTTCTCCACCTCTCAAACAGCAAGACTGAGGAATGACATCTCTGGTTTTGCGCAGTGAAATGATGAAACCTTCTCTGAAGCATGGGAACGCTTCAAGAACTACACTTTGTAGTGTCCTCATCACGGTTTCAAAAAAGCATCACTCCTCAGCATACTCTATCGTGGTGCTCTACCCAAGATACAAATGTTTCTTCACACTGCAAGAAACGGTAACTTCCTCAACAAGAGTGTTGATGACGGTTGGGAACTTGTGGAAAACCTGGCTCAATCTGATGGGATATATAGTGAAGACTATGACCGCACACCTCAAGGTGGCTCTAAAACGGATGATAAGACTAGGAAGGATACCAAGGCTCTGAATGAGAAGCTAGACAGGTTGCTACTTGGTCAAAAAACCAAGTTCACTTCATCACTGATAAAGTGCAGATTCAGATTCAGGCAGGGGAGGCTAACCAGCAAGAGGAGAAAAGCTATGTGCAGAATCAGGGTGGCTATAACAAGGATTATATCAACTACTCCAACAACCCTGGTCTTTCATACCGCAGCAACAATGTCGCCAACCCTCAACACCATGTCTACCCACCGCAGCCACAAAGACCTATTCAGCCGTTCATTAACTATGCTCAAAACTGTGGTTTCTTCCCAAAGCAACAACAAAAAGGCAGTTTCCAACAACCACAGTAGCAACAACAACAAGCTGGTGCACCTCCTGGTTTTACCTCTTCCCAACCTCTAGCTCAACCTTCCAACATTGAGACCATGTTACAACATATTCTTCAAGGTAAGAAAAATAGTGTCATGGAGACATCAAAGAAGTTTGGTGACCTCAACCACAAGATGGCTGACTTGAAGACGCATATCAATTGTTCATACAATGATCTCCATCAGAATTTTGATACTTTGACCGCTAAGGTCAAGTATCTAGAAAGTATGGGTGCTTCCTCTTCTGCACCCAAACCACCACCTCAACTCCAGGAAGTCTGTTCAAAACCCTAATGATTTCGCTCATGTTAACGCCATCACCTTACGCAGTGGAAAAGAGTTACCAATACGCCAAGTTGTTCTTAACACTGAGAACAGTGTTGACCAAGCTAGGTAGGAATTGTGTTTAAATGAAGCTGAAGATGAAGAACCTGCAAAGACTGATTCTCAGAAGCTATCACAACCACCATTAGTTTTTGTTATCAAGCCACGTCCAGCTGAACAAGCATCTGTAACGCAGAAGAAAGATACACCCTTTGTGCCACCACCATATGTTCCGAGATTACCATTTCCTTATAGATTCAAGAAGGAAATCATGGCAAAGTACAAAGGAGATTTTGAGAAGTACATGAAAGGCACTGAAATTAAGGTGCCACTTCTTGATGAAATCACTTTGATGCCTCCATACAAGAAATTCCTGAAGGATTCTATCACCAAGCAAGGAAAAGAAATTTAGGGAATGGTAGTTCTAAGTGAAGAATGCAGTGCAATCATCACAAGGACTTCAATCCCAAAGAAGTTATCTGATCCAAGATCATTTACTTTACCTTATTAAGTATGTCCTTTGCGATTTATGAGCCTCGATCAGTCTTATGCCTCTATCAGTTGCTATGAAGTTAGGCTTCAACAATTTCAAGTCCTGCAATATCTCTTTGGTACTCGCAGATCGATCAGTGAGAATTCCACATGGAGTTCTTGAAGACTTACCTGTGAAGGTTGGAATAGCTGAGATCCCAACTGATTTTATGGTTTTAGATATGAGTGAGGAACCTAGAGATCCCCTAATTCTGGGTAGACCATTTTTAGCAACTGTTGGAGCTATTATTGACATTCAGAAAGGGAAGATTCAACTTAATATGGGTAAGGATCTGAAGATTACATTCGATATTCAGGAAGTGATGAAGAAACCAATTGCAGATGGGGAGATTTTCTACATAGAAGAGATGGATCAACTTGCTTATGAACTCTTGGAAGAGATTAATAAGGGGGATCATCTGAGAACCGCATTGACCGAGGATGGGGATAAAGGATATCTACATAATGAATCTTTGGGGTACAAAATGATATTGGACTCACATGGACCATTGGAACCTGAAGAACCATTCGAAGAATTTCAGGGACCAGAAGGTATGGTGTTCTCAGTTGCTGAGAAGGTTGAACTCAAGCGGAAACAAACAGAATCTGCAAAATCTGAGGACTGGTCTGAACTTAAGGCACCATCTGTAGAACTGATATCACTTCCAACAGGGCTAAGGTACGCTTTTCTTGGACCTAACTCAACATACCCTGTCATAGTAAATGATGAACTTAGTGATGATGAGCTAAATTTGTTGTTGACTAAATTGAGGAAGTTTAGGAGAGATATAGGGTATTCATTGGATGACATTAAAGGCATATCTCCTAATCTATGCACTCATAGAATCAATCTTGAAAATGAATCATATTCTAGCATTGAACCCCAAAGAAGGAGAAATCCTAATTTGAAAGAAGTGGTAAAAAAGGAAATCCTTAAACTGTTGGATGCTGGTGTTATCTACCCTATCTCATATAGTACTTGAATATCACCAATTCATTGTGTCCCAAAAAAAAAGGAAATATTGTGATAAAAAACGATAAATATGAACTGATACCAACCCGAACAATCACTGGTCATAGAATGTGCATTGATTACAGTAAGTCGAATGTTGCATCTAGAAAAGATCATTACCCTTCATTGACCAAATGTTAGAGCGCCTAGCAAACCACCCTTACTACTGTTTTCTTGATGGTTATAGTGGATTTTTCCAAATCCCCATCCACCCTCAAGATTTGGAAAAAAACCACCTTCACCTGCCCTTATGGTACTTTTGCATATAGAAGAATTCCATTTGTCCTTTGCAATGCACCTGCCACCTTTCAAAGGTGCATAACTTTAATCTTTTCAAATTTAATTGAGAAGATAGTAGAGGTGTTCATGGATGATTTTTTCATGTACGGCTCTTCTTTCTCCTCCTGCTTGTTTAATTTGTGAAAGGTACTCACCATGTGCGTGGAAACAAGCTTGATCCTAAATTGGGAAAAGTGTTACTTCATGGTAAGGAAAGGAATTGTCCTGGATCACAAAGTCTCTAAAAAAGGGATAGAAGTAGACAAGGAAAAGATTGATGTCATGATGCAACTACAACCACCAAGGACAGTGGAGGATGTGAAGAGTTTCCTATGGCACGCAAGGTTTTACAAAAGATTTATCAAGGACTTTTCGAAGATAGCAAGACCTATGACAAGACTATTGTGCAAGGAAACTATGTTTAACTTTGACTCTGAATGTCTCAAGAAATTCCACCACATTAAGGAAGCCTTGATATCTGCCCCTATATTCCAAGCCCTAAAATGGGATTATCCATTCGAGATCATGTGTGACGCCTTAGATTATGCAGTTGAGCTGTTTTGGGGCAGAAGATAGATAAGAAGGTGCATGTCATCTACTATGCTAGTAGAACCATGGATGATGCTCAAGAAAAATATGCAACAAGAGAGAAAGAGTTGTTAGCGGTCGTCTTCACATTTGAAAAATTCAGAAGCTACTTGGTTGGTTCGAAGGTGATAGTCTACACTAATCATGCTGCACTGAGGCATATCTATGCAAATAAGGACACTAAACCAAGACTGTTGAGATGGATTCTCTTATTGCAAGAGTTTGACATGGAGATAGTGGACAAGAAGGGTATTGAAAATGGAGTAGCAGATCACTTGTAAAAAATGAGGATTGATGACTCTATGCCTGAGGAGTAGCTCATGATGATCCAGACATGTGCATTTTTAGAGGCAGAGGTGGTAACCACAAAATCAGCACCATGGCATGTACACTTAGTTAACTTCAAGGTCTGTGGAGCAATTCCTAGAGATTTTAATGATTATAAGAAGATGAATTTCCTAAGTGATATGAATCATTGTTATTGGGACGACCCTTTTCTCTAAAAGAAAGGTCCATACAGATTATTCAGAAGGTGCATAGCTGAGGATGGTGTGAAGGGAGTTATGGAACACTGTCACGGTTCTACTTATGGAGGATACTTTGCAACATTCAAGACTGTTCAGAATATCTTGCAGGCTGGTCTGTGGTGGCCAACCATGTTTAAGGACAAACATAGTTTCATCTCTACGTGTAATCTATGTCAGAGAANATTCTGGTGGTTGTCGTTTACGCCTTGAAATGGGTGGAAGCAACTGCAAGTCATACCAATGATGCAAAAGTGATTCTGAAGCTTTTCAAAACCATAATTTTCCCAAGATTTGGGATTCCAAGGGTGGTAATCAGCGATGGTGGTTCTCACTTCACAAATAAGGTGTTTGAGAATATGTTGAAGAAATATGGAGTGAAACACAAGGTGGCAACACCTTATCATCCCCAAACAAGTGGACAAGTTGAAGTCTTAAACTGGAAGATCAAGTCAGTTCTAGCAAAAGTCGTTTGGACCTCAAGAAGAGATTGTTCAACAAAGCTGGATGACGCACTATGAGCATATAAGACGGCTTTTAAGACCCCAATAGGACGAATACCTTTTCAACTCCTCTACAGAAAATCATGCCACCTACCAGTTGAAGTCGAGTATAAAGCACTATGGGCGACTAAACTCCTGAACTTCCATCTCATGAGAGCTCAGGAAAAGAGGGAGGTAGATATGCATGAACTCGAGGAAGTAAGGCTAAACGCTTATGAAAGTTCCAAAATATACAAGGAAAGGACCAAGGAGTTTCATGACAAGAAGATCTTAGTCAGAGAATTCAATGCTGGTGATCAAGTACTTCTATTCAACTCAAGGCTCAAGTTGTTCCCAGGAAAGCTCAAGTCAAGATGTTCAGGACCATTTTTGGTGAAAGAAGTTTTGCCATGCGGTGCAGTTACCCTTATTGCAAATTCTGGAGAAGAGTTTACAGTGAATGGGCAAAGAATCAAACCTTATCTGGCTGACATAGTCATTTCAGAAGGGATCTCGGTTCTCCTTGGGGAATCATCTCAGGGTCATTACATTTAAAAACAAGAATTCAAGCTTAGTGACTTTAAACAAGCTTACTTTGGAGGAAGTCACATGTCTATCCCAATACATAAAGTTTTTCTTTTAAGTTTATGTTTGGTTTTTCAATTAATGCATTTAAGCTTTTGTCTAGTTTTGATGTTTTAGGAACTTTGAGATCATGTCTGAGTCGGAATCTTGACGTTTGGATTGAACCCCACAAAAATATTTTGCTCAAGCCGCAGAAATTTTCCTTGATCAAGCCGACCAAATTTTAATGGAGCCAGGAAACAAAATGATCATGTCACGGCCAAGTTTCATAAAGTTTGATTAAGCCATGCGATATATTTGATCGAGCCAAGAAGAATTCTGATCGAGCCACGAAAATTTTCGGATCAAATCACGGATCACTTCCAAGAAGAGTTCTTATTGATCTGCATTAAGTTTCATCTAGCCAGGAATACGCATCTCATCGAGCCAGACCTGAACTATGCCAAGCCGTTCCAACGCTTTGATCGAGCCATGGCAATCTTCGAATCAACTTTGATCAAGCTGCATATTTTTTCTCATCGAGCCGTGGAGCGTCTTGATCGAGCCAAAATCCTTTGATCGAGCCACGAGCAAATGTTGATCGAGCCAATCATCAATTCAAGCCAAGCATCCAAAACATCACTACCTCTTTTTTTCCCATTTGCCCACTACTTCTCTTACACCTCTACACTGTCCAATCTTTTAAGTTTTTGCTTTGTTTTGGGTGTTTCAAGTACTTTGATCAATACTATGGACACTTGGTGTTGGAAAAAAAGAAAAGCATAGTTAACTTGAGGAAGTTACACGAGAACCCAAATTGTTTCCACATCAAGCCAAGAACAAGGAGGACACATCACCTTGATTTCCACTTCAACCACTATTCTTCAACTCAACCTGAAAATAGTACCACTCCAAACCCTTTTCATTGTATATACCATAGCATATATCTTTTATGTTGCTGCGTTTTGATCCTAAACCCTTCTTAGAACTTTTATTACACAAGGGACTGTGCAATTTAAGTTTAGGGGAGAGTTTAGGAGGTACTGATCATGTTTACTTGTTTTCTTATTTCAATTTTACATCTAAGGCATACAAAAAAACAAAAAAAATTGAATTTTTTTTTTAAATTGTCTTTCAAAAACAGAGTGTTCATGTAGTTGCATTTAGGATGTTAGAATATTAAGTTTGTCATTTGCATCTGCATAGGGAACTAAGAAGATAGTAACCTTGTAAGTATGATGTTTTCTCAGAAAATGTAAGTGCCCTGATTATTAGTTGTCTAATGCATCTTTAACTAATATGAAGTAAAACTGCACCTTGCTTGGAATGTGAACTTGCATGGTCATTTATCTCCTGAAGCATGTTGTGATTTAAAGTTTGCTCCTATCTATTAGAACTTGAATGTATAATTATCATGCTTGTGTGCTGAATATGAACTCATGGATAGTATATACATATTTGAGTTATCTTCTACCATTTTACCACTCTTTCTAACCCAAGTATAATCTCCACCCTTGAACCTTGCCTTCTTTCAAGCCATGAATATACTACTAAGTGGCAGGTCTTTTATGGAATGAGTTTGGTAGAACGTGTTAGGTNAGGGTCTCATGTAGTTCTAGTCCACGCTTTTTGGACTAGATAGGACTAGGTGGGATTCAATTTTGGATGTTGGTTTGGGTGGAAATGAATGAAAGGGTACTGGTAGTTGGTAAAAGGAAGGGTAAAGTAAGAACCTTAGGGGAGGAATGGAAAAAGAAACAGAATATGCTAGTAGAAAGTTTGGGAGAACAATGGTATGAAAAAGAAGTATGGCTAGTGCAGATTAAGAAAAGTATATGACAATGAACTGAAAAGGGTAAAACCCAGAAAGATAGTGTGAATAAAAAAGGTCAAAAACCATAAGCATCTAAGTAATTAAGTTCCTAAAACCACTGGCAGTCATTTAAGAAAGAAACCTCTCCTAAGTGTAGCTAAAGAAAAGATGAAGAAGGGAAAAATATGAATAAGTGAGATCACTTCAAATTTTAAAAGGGTAGATTTAGGATCTCCTACCGGGTAGAATCAGGAAACTTAGGTTCCACTAGCGTTGGGTAGATGAGGTTATGTTTCTGTATGTGTTTAAGTGTTCTTACCTTTAGCCTTCTGCTAAAGCTCATTCCCTTTTGAGAGAACCCTTTTTGAATCATTATCCATTGCATGAAGGGGTCATCTTTACTCATTAACTTGTCCCTTGACCAAATGAGTTCATTGAACGCACATGACTTGATCCATGGTTCCTTCTTAATGAATATTAAAGGGCCTATCGAATTTGAATGCATTGTGGAAGTTGGAATTGGTCTGTGATGAACTGTGATGAGTACGGCTAAGATTTTTAAGTAGGACAAATTTAGGATTTCATTCTAGAACTAGTAACCAGGACATTTAAATTACCTATGTTAGCAACATATTTTTGTTCTGAGTTCTCATTTCAAACCTCTCACTCAGACTTCTGAATTACTTGCTTGAGGGCAAGCAAGAATTTAGTTTGGGGGAGTTGATGTTTCTGCATTTTAGTGGTTTTAAGATGTTATTTACCATCATTTTAGGGTCATGTTTATATCAACGGGTTGCATTCCTAGGAAATTCTTAGTAAATTTGCATTTTTAGGGAATTCTGCATTAGCATTCGCATACATGTACATTTTAGAGATTTTTCAGGACTTCGGGAAGTTTTCAGAACATTATTGCAAATTTGGAGAAGAAAAGGGAAATGCATGGGATGGAACCAACTCAATCAAAACCAGGCCAACATCTTCATCGAGCCAACCAAGTTAGTGATCAAGTCATGCAAAATGTCACCAAGCCATCTCGATCATGCCGAAGCCAACCTCATCGAGCCAAGTCTTCATCATGATGAGTCGGACTTAACCACACATACAACCAGCCTCGATCACCCGATACTCACCCAGCTCGATCTTATATCTTGGTCCCATCGAGCCCAAGCCAACTACACCATCGAGCCACCTTGATGCCAGCTCGATCATCATAATCAAGCCTGGCTCGATCGCCAGCCGCAACCTCGTCCAGCCGCCTCGATCGAAAATCTTTAGCTCGATCGACAAGATTCTTCGTCTCGGCCCTGGGCCAAGTTCTCATCGAGCCAAACATATTTTGGCTCGATCACCAACTCCTTCAGCTCGGTCATATTCAGCACATCTCGATCATCTTGTTCAATGAAATACCTGAACATGGTGATTTTAGAGATTTGCATATCCTAGCCTAAGAGATTAGATGTTTAGGGTGCTTATTGGCTTTAGTATATTGGTTCTTCATGCCTACTAGGTAGTGTACCGTTAACGAGAGTTAGTCTGGTGATTGCTTAGGATGATTCCATTTATCAAGAGATTGGACTTGGTTGCATATGAATATGTTGTCTAGGGGTAGCTCATTGTCTGAGGTATGTTAGGAGTTTAGGGAGTTCTAAAAAGATCATTTTTCATTTACCCCATTCCTTAGGGACTACATTCTTTGATTGCTTTTTACCCCCATTTTCTTCCCTGCTTTTACTTAACTTGCTGTTTACCGTTAGTTTCAGTTTATGCATATTAGTTTTCATGTCTTGTTTATTTTTCGCATGCTTTCTTGTTTAGGATTGTTAGAAAACAACTCACTTTCTCATTTGACTTGAATTAGTAGAATCGATCTGCATCTAGAGTGGTTAATAACACACTTGACTGGATTGACACCTACTATGCTATAATGACATGCTAATGTGGATAGGGAATTGACACAGAAAAAATCCTCTTATCAGAAGACTCAAGAAGACTCAAGTTGAAAGAGATGAGAGATCTCATTAGAGTTCAACACTTAGGCAAAAAAGAGATCAAGGTTAAGGGGGAGAATGATAGCTTAAGCTTGAAGCAACCTTGAGAGAAAATGAAATTTTCCTATTTAAATTTAGATAAGTTAAGATTAAGAAATTATCTAATATGTTTAAGAATTATGTATAATATATTTGAAGTTATCTAATTTTATATGTAATCTAATAAGGAATAAGAACATAAACTATATAAGAAGATCCTAAGTTATAACATAATTTATGAGGATTTATGAGATTTGAAAGGTTTAGGTTCTTAGAGATATTTGTTTAATCTAAAGTCTTATAATTTCAACAATATTTGGGTAGTTTGAATACATCGATTTTCTTTTCTTTTTTTGGATGATTAGCTACAGTTATTTAATATCAACTTGATGTGAATATGTCTTGGTTCTTTACACGTTCGGTCAAAATATTTAGAATATAGTTGTCAAATTGACTTTTTAAATAGAAAAATTTATTTAGAATAATCTACTTTATTTTAGTAATAACTAAAATAATCTTCTAAATTTTTTATTACTAACATAACCAACAAATAACTAACAAAATTTTATAATACCTAAACTATCTTTATGTTAAAACACATGTCTTAGGGTTTTTTTAAAGACTACATTGTTGTTGTTTTTTTATAACGTTTGCTTCTTTTTTTCTTCTTTTCTACATTTCGTATTTGTGTTTTTCTCCGTTTCATTCTCTTCCTACTTTTTTCCCCTCACTTTTTATCCAGTTTCTCTTTACTCATCTCATCTCAGCCTCGATCTCTCCGTAACGACGATTCTTTATTCGCTGTAATCTTTAAAAAACTCAAAGAGAATCTATATTTTAAGGTAAAATTTTCATCAAATCAGACTTAATTTTTCTTGTTTTAGGGTTTTATAATAGGTTTGATCAATAATGGATAAAAGAAAAGACGATTAGCCATACAACCTATTTCAACAATTCAACAATGCTAAACAAATATATATTTTTGCCCAATTTTGATTTTGCATTTGACCTAAATTATTTTGATAAAGTAAGAAAGCATGGCACAACATATTTCTCATGACTGCAATTATTTATTCATGTTTATATATGCTCGGTTTCTATATCAGAGTTAGAATACACTTTACTAAAAATTTGTGTCCACATATACCAAAAATTTGGTTACTTTATCTCATGTATTATCTAATACACATGCTTGGTTTTTTCACATTATGTGGCCAAATTAATATGTTACGTGATACATCAAAGCTCAAATATATGTATTATCTAATAACTAAGTCTGTAAAAAAAATTGGTAGACCAGCAAACTAATAATTAAGTATGCCAAAAAAT
Organism: Iberis pinnata; assembly: GCA_900406425.1. NCBI lineage: Eukaryota > Viridiplantae > Streptophyta > Magnoliopsida > Brassicales > Brassicaceae > Iberis > Iberis pinnata. The sequence continues at coordinate 5,372 of OVBE01008743.1, read as the reverse complement.
TGGTAGACCATTAGACTAATAACTATTTATGCAAAAAAAAAAAAATTAGCAGACCAACAGACTAATAACTAAGTCTACCAATTTTTTTTCGCAAACTAGCAAACTAAACACGTAATCTACCAAAACATTGGCAGACTTGCAGACTAATAGGTAAGTCTGTCAATAATATTGGCAGACCAACAGACTAATAACTAAGTCTGCCAAAAATATTGGCAGACCAACATACCAATATCTAAGTCTGCTTGTCTACCAATATTATTGGCAGACTTAGTTATTAGTCTGCTGTACTGCCAGTTATTTTGGCATACTTGCATATTAGTCTGCTGGTTTGCCAATTTTTTGGCAAACATAGATATTAGTCTGTTGGTCTGCCAATATTTTTGGCAGAATTAGTTATTAGTCTGCTGGTCTGCTAATATTATTGGCAGACTTATTTATTAGTCTGCAAGTCTGCCAATTTTTTGGTAGACTTAGTTATTAGTCTGCTGGTTAGCCAATATTTTGGTAGATTATGTGTTTAGTCTGCTAGTCTGCGAAAAAAAATTGGTAGAATTAGTTATTAGTCTGTTGTTCTGCCAATTTTTTTTTTTTTTTTTGCATAATTAGTTATTAGTCTTATGGTCTACCAATTTTTTTTGCATATTAAATTATTAGTTTGCTAGTCTACCAATTTTTTTTACAGACTTAGTTATTAGATAATACATATATTTGAGCTTCGATGTATCACGTAACATATTAATTTGGCCACATAATGTAAAAAAACCAAGCATGTGTATTAGATAATACGTGAGATAAACTAACCAACTATTAGGTATATGTGGACACAAATTTTTAGTTAAGTGTATTCCATCTCTGATATAGAAACCAAGCAGGTGTAAACATGAATAAATAATTGCAGTCGTGAGGATTATGTTGTGCGATGCTTTCTTACTTTATCAAAAAAAATTAGATCAAATGCAAAGTCAAAATTGGACAAAAATAGATATTTATTTAGCATTGTTCAATTGTTGAAATAGGTTGTATGGCTAATCATCTTTTCTTTTATCGATGATTGATCAAACCTATTATAAAACCCTAAAACAAGAAAAATTAAGTCTGATTTGATGAAAATATTACTTTAAAATATAGATTCTCTTTGAGTTTTTTAAAGATTACAGCGAATAAAGAATCGTCGTTACAGAGAGATCGAGGCTGAGATTAGATGAGTAAAGAGAAACTGGATAAAAAGTGAGGGAAAAAAAGTAGGAAGAGAATGAAACGGAGAAAAACACAAATACGAGATGTAGAAAAGAAGAAAAAAAGAAGCAAACGTTAAAACAAAAAAACAACAACAACAACAATGTAGTCTTTAAAAGAAAACCCTAAGTCATGTGTTTTAACATAAAGATAGTTTGGGTATTATAAAATTGTTAGTTATTTGTAGGTTATGTACGTAACAAAAAAATTTAAAAAATTATTGTATTTATTACTAAAATAAAGTAGGTTATTCTAGATAAATTTTTCTAAAAAATATATAAAAAGTGTGTTGAAATATGATTTTTATTAAACATAAAAATTTGCCTAAATATGATTTTATTAAAAAAACATTATTTTATTTTTAATTAATTGATTTTGTCAAATATAGCAATAAAAATAAGTTAATTTTTTAAGGGTAAAAGAAGGAAAAAAAATTTAGAATGTTTAAAATCTCTCGAAATTATTTTGGCTTTTTATAATTTTTAAAGTTATTTTAGTTATTTACAATTTTTTAAGGTTAGTATAGCAAATTATCCTTTTAAATAATGTGAAGGGGAAGGAAAAGCTTGTAAAATTTATAAAAGACAGAAGTAATCTTTCAACCTTAGAAAACAAACACGTTAGCAATCTAGCGTGAGCAAGAGCAAAAGCAGTTAAATCGAATAAATTTAGATGAGGACAGGTAGGAGGTTGTTTTCTTGCTGACATCACACGTCACCTGTCCCTCTTCTCGAGTTTTCTTCTACTTCACAGTCCCAAGTCTCTCTCTCCTTTCTTCTTTTATTCATGCAAAACTGTGGTTAGCTCAAAACGAAGCAATTAGCTCATACTTGGTGATTTGGTTGATACAGAGCTTGAAGATGTCAGCTCCGGCGCCAAAAGCTAGTGAGCCACAGCCACATCCGCCGAAAGAACAGCTTCCAGATATCTCTTATTGCATTACAAGCCCTCCTCCATGGCGTTAGTTTCTTCCTCTTTCATGTTATCCCAAAAAACAATTAGATTCCTTTTTTGTTTTTTTGGATTTGAGTTTATTCTTACAAGAGGATTAGATTCTTACTTTTCTTTCCTGCTTTATGGATCTAAATTAACAACTCTTCTGTTTCAGCTGAAGCTGTATTGCTTGGGTTTCAACACTATATTGTGATGCTTGGATCAACAGTTGTAATTCCATCAGCTCTTGTTCCTCAAATGGGAGGTAGAAATGAAGAGAAGGCTAAGCTGATTCAAACATTACTCTTTGTTTCTGGTTTAAACACTTTGCTTCAAACAGTGTTTGGAACTAGATTACCTGTTGTTATTGGACCATCTTATACATTTGTCCCAATTACAATCTCAATTATGCTTTCTACTAGATTCAACAACATTGCAAATCCAGTTGACCGATTTACTAGGATAATTCGGGCAACTCAAGGTGCTCTAATTGTTGCTTCAACTCTTCAAATGATACTTGGCTTTAGTGGGCTTTGGCGTAATGTTGTAAGGTCAGTCTTTAGACTCTAATCATGTTCCAATGTGTTGTTGGTTGATATGTTGTATGTCATTCCAGGTTCTTGAGTCCTCTGTCTGCTGCTCCTCTTGTCGGATTAGTTGGTTTTGGCTTGTACGAGTTAGGTTTTCCCGGTGTAAGTGTGTCATTAAATGGATACACAGAAATTAAACAACTGTAATCTTGATTCTTTGTTACTACGGACGGCCAGGTTGCTAACTGTATCGAGATTGGGCTGCCGGGGCTTATTATTCTCATAATTATATCACAGGTAATTGCAGCGAGCTCGCTCGTCTGGATACGTATGTTTTTATAATCATACTAGTGCTATTTTTGCAGTACTTGCCACATGTTTTAAACCGAGGAAAACATGTGTTTGCTCGCTTTGCTGTCATATTTACTCTGGGGATAGTGTGGCTTTATGCTTTCTTTCTTACAATTGGCGGTGCCTATAATGGTGACAAAACTAGCACACAAGGAAGTTGCCGGACTGATCGTGCTGGGCTCATTCGTGCTGCTCCATGGTAAGAAGATAGCTAGAGAGAAATTCAAAGTCATCTTCTTACACGTTTAATTTGCAGGATAAGAGTTCCATGGCCTTTCCAATGGGGAGCACCATTGTTTGATGCTGGGGAAGCCTTTGCCATGATGATGGCTTCTTTTGTTGCTCTCGTTGACTCGACAGGTGCTTTTATTGTTGTGTCAAGATATGCTAGTGCCACAATGCCGCCACCTTCTGTTATCAGCCGAGGGGTTGGTTGGCAGGTAAATGCTTTACTTCATTTACAAAATATTATCAATGAAGCATATCTGATGTAAACTTTGTGGTGTAGGGAGTTGCAATTTTGATATCAGGGTTGTTCGGAACTGGGATAGGGTCTTCAGTTTCGGTGTAAGACCTCGGTTTCCTGTTTTCCAAACCTTATACATGAGTAAAAATTGAATGGTATGTGATACTGATATAAATGTAGCGGGAATGCGGGTCTGCTAGCACTTACAAAAGTAGGTAGCCGGAGAGTTGTGCAAATATCAGCAGGCTTTATGATATTCTTCTCGATTCTCGGGAAGTTTGGGGCAGTGTTTGCGTCAATACCAGCACCTATCATAGCCGCCTTGTATTGTCTACTCTTTGCGTATGTAGGTGCTGGAGGATTGAGTTTGCTCCAATTTTGCAATCTGAATAGCTTCAGGACATTGTTCATATTAGGCTTCTCAATCTTCTTAGGATTATCAGTACCACAGTATTTCAACGAACATACAGCCATCAAAGGCTATGGTCCAGTTCATACCGGAGCAAGATGGTTTAACGACATGGTCAATGTTCCTTTCTCATCCAAGGCTTTTGTGGGAGGATGTGTGGCTTACTTATTGGACACAACGCTTCACAAGAAAGATGGTTCCATCAGGAAAGATCGAGGTAAACATTGGTGGGATAGGTTCTGGACTTTCAAAAATGACCCAAGAACCGAAGAGTTCTATGCACTTCCCTTTAATCTCCACAAATACTTCCCTTCTGTCTGAAAATATGCATCTTCAAACTTGCAATTTGCTAGTGTTGTATCGTGTGCATATTTTGTGAGACTAGAAACATAACTAGACACGCATAGTGCTACTAATATGTTTTTGTGATTTATTTTTGCTTTGGATGTCTTGTTTCATCAAAACTTACAACTTGTATGGAAGTTGATTTTCTGTTTCCTCTTAATTAAATATTAATATATAACGAAACTCTTTACATCAATAAAAAGAAGGACAGAAACAAGTATTTATCTTTGAAGTATATTGCATCTAAGTGACGATCTATAGCATTAATTCGGTAGTCTCGTCTTGGCAAACATTTTTTGCATTCGTTTTCTGTTTGAGCATCGTTTGTTTTTTTTTTCAATTTAGTTTGACTTTTAAGTTTTATTAGTTGTTTGCTTTAGTATTTTATTGTGTCTTCTGTTGTGTTGGATATCCATTCTCACATTTTTTGGGTTCACTTAACCAAAATATGTAGACTTTGTACTTTTCTCGATTTTGATCTTAATTTGGCTATAGTGGAAAAACAGAGTTCGAGGATGTTGCAGAGTCCCAAGCAGGCTAAATATTTTTCCAATACGTCTTTACTTGAAGCCCAATTGGGATCCCGACCAAACTAGAGAAATCTTCTGTATTGTCCCTGCATCACAAACGAAAATCGAATATCTATACTATTAAGGGTGAAGCCTATTTTTCCAAGAAGATATGGTTTTTGAGTTATTTACGTGAAATGCCATCGATTTTTAGTGTAAATGAAAAAGNGTCGGGGATGACCCGACTCGAGATGCAGGTTCGATCCACGGAGAATGCGTTTTCTGTTTTTTTTTTCCAAAAACGCACGAATATAATACAAATATATGTATTCGACTTGAAAATTAAACAATAAGACTACATGTCATTAGTGGTTAGCGGGTTTATTGGACGTTAATAACTTTTTATTATTTTNTTTTTATCAGCACCATGTGTTTTATTTTCAGAATATTTGTATGCATTTGATATTTGTGCTAATAACTTTATTAATATTCAATATTAATTATAAATTATTATATAATGAAAATATATTCAAATTATAATTTGATTTGTATTATTACTTTCCTAAATATTTGATTATGATTTTGTTTTGCTT
>OVBE01008742.1:0-16815 GCA_900406425.1 Iberis pinnata | reverse complement strand
TATATATATATATATATATATTAATAGTAGCAAACTTCTTAACATCTTTGAATGATATTGTACATATATATTTAAACATGTAAATATTATAAAACTATTCTCAAAAAATCACAAAAAGTAAATATTTTTTTTCAAAATTACCACATATTTTCCAATTATTTCAAAATAAAACATATTTATAATAATTTTAAAAATTTTAAATTAAAATTAAAATCCAAAAACTAAATTTTACTTCATTCAAAACTATACTTTAATAGAAATCCAAAAATTTAAATTTTAAACTCTTAAAATTTAATTTTTTATGTTTATGGAATGAGAAAAATTTAATGATAATATTTGGAAGTTTATAGTATACTTTTCCAATAATTAGTTTTAAAAATAATAATATTTCATATAATTTCTCGTATTAAAATAGTTGATAAGATGAAATGACAAAAATACTAACTAGGCTCTTAAGAGTTAGATATTGGGCTTCACAAATTCTATAAAGTCAAAGTAGATATGATTTGTAATTATAAAGATTTTGTTAATTTTAAAAGCCCAAAATTCAATCAAACATTTTTTAAAGCCCAAGTAAGCAAAAGACTAAAAATGTTATTTGGTCTCTAAAATTATTCCATATTTTTACATCTATATTTTGTACAACTCTTGTGAAGTTATGAGAATATCTGGCTGATTTGTTCACTTTTTTTTCTTGATAAAATTATTATAAATATTGTAATTACTTGAGAACAAGAAGCAAGTGGCCTAGTGGTGTGCCGTCTCTGCTGCCTAGTTACCAGACCAGGGATCGAACCTGGCCACTCGCATAGCGAGTGCATTTTCTCCTATTTATGGAATATGAGTTACTGGACCGGCCCATTGTGGTCCAGAGATTAATGTAACAAAAAAACAATTGTAATTACTTGAGAATTTGCATTTGCTATTTACTTCTCATTAAGTGAATGCAATAATAAAAAGACCATGAAAAAATTGTACAAAAATCTCAAACTTACATTACTATCTAGTGATCTACAACATCTAAATTAATTAAATTCTTTAACATATACTAATAAAAAAAATCTATATATAAGAAAGTTTCTATATGTGACAAAAAAGTAGAAAGTTTCTATATATTTCAATAAAATCTCACAAAATTTAAGACCAAAAAATTTAGTAGCTTATATTTAACTTAAATAGATTCATTAACAAAATTTCTCTATACTTTTTTATGAATTTTCTACCCGTTGACAAATTTTCAATAAAATAAATTAAATTTTGGTTTAAGAAACATATTGTAAGGTTGGTTTGAGAAACATTACACACTCATTTTCATTGTTTCAAAAATATCATATAAATATTTGTATTTTGGTGAAAAAATATATTTTTTATTTCAAAAATACGATAACGAAATTAATTTTTACTTTTTTGTCAAAGTACAAAAAAGGAAAAATAGTAAAGACTTCTTAAAATTTCTGAATGATATTTTATAATATGTATAAAACACATGAGAATATTATAAAGTATTCTATAAAAATCACAATAAATAAATATGTTTTGAAATTACCACATATTTTATTTATTTTAAAACACCACCAATTCATAGTAATTTTTAAATAAATTTAAATTAAATCATAAAGTCTCAAAATTAAATCTTACTTCATTCAAAATTAATCTTCAAGTTATTATAAAAAAAATTAGTGAATCCAAATAAAATAAATTATTATAACTTTTAAAATTTAACTTTTTGTTAGTGGAAAGAGAACAATTTAATGATAATTTACAACTACTGGAAGTTTGTAATATACTTATCCAATAATTAGATTTTTTGTAATAATATTTATATAATTTCCGGTATTAAAGTAGCTCATAAAATGAAATAACAAAGATAAGTATTGGGCTTCACAAATTCTATAAAGTCAACAAGTGAGTGCAAATGAGAAAGTAGATATGATTTGTGATTAAGATTTTGTTCATTTTAAAAGCCCAAAACTCAATCAGACCATATTTAAAGCCCAAGTAAGTAAAAGACTAACAATATTATTTGGTCTCTATGATTATTTCATATTTTTACATCTATATTTTGTACCACTCTTGTGAAGTTATGAGAATATCTTGGCTGATTTGTTCACTATTTTTTTTCTTCATAAAATGATTTTAAACATTGTTATTAACTTGAGACTTTGCATTTGCTATGTACTTAAATTTTTAAGAAAATTTTAGCAGAAGACAAAAAAATGTAGTGGTTTATATTTAACAAAATTTTCTCTATTTTCTTTTTTTCCATCTATTAACAAATTATCAACAAAATAAATTAAATTTTGGCTTGAGAAACATTACATACTTCTCTTCATTATTTCAAAAATACCATAATTGTAAGTTAAATTCAAAAGTTTATATTTAAACTTTAAACACTCAAACATAAACACAATATTTTCAAAACTACATTATACTGAAAGAGACCATTATTAGCTTTATCGAAAATCTATCAGTCGATGTGAAGATCAACCGAAAATTCCAACATCTTCCTCCTAACCAGAAACTGAAGTCACGGTAGGCGACAGTGCAACGTCGTCTTGATTTCCCATCGTCGGAGTGGCAGTCTAGGCGATTTTGATAGCTTGCGGCGGTAAACAATGACTGAAATGTTTTTCTAACCGCTAGAATTTTTTAAAATTGGACTAGACCCAAACGTGATCTAATTTTTGGAAAGCACACCAAATTTAAATTTGTTTATAGTTTTTAATATATAATTAGACTGATTAAATGTATTGGATTATATTTGGTTTTAATAAAATAAACTCTTTATAAAAAAAATTACATTATACTCTAAATTAATGTAATTCATCATTTAAAAAGTAAAATATTTTAGAATAATTAAAAATACTTTATATTTTGAGAACATAATATTTAATAGATTTTCTCCTAAAATTATTAAATTAATAAATGCCGTTAAGATCCATTTGACATTTTTTAAAAAAAAATTATTTTCCCAATGGCGGCAACACTAATGACAAAATCGTAATTAACTAGTTTAATTTAAGGTCAATTTCGTCAATAAAAAATTTTCACTTACATCAACATTTCCACAAATGGCAATATTTGATTCGTTTATTTACACGTGGCGAAATCTAAATGCGCCAATGTTTATTTTAAAGCTGTTTCTGTTAATAATGACGTCACAAATAATAAACAAATAATGATGCGGCAATTTTCTTCTTCTTATTTTAATTTTTCAAAATCGAAATTGAACTTGATGCGATTGCGATTGCGATTGCTTAAACAAGTTCGCCGGCGAGAAAAATGGCCGGAGAAAACTCTGATTCGAGTTTGTATCAGGTTTTGGTGGAATGGTGTCAGAGAATGGAGAGTAGTCAAGCGAGATTGAGAGAAGATGTTGATGATTTATTGTTACAAGAGGAGATGCGAATCGTTACTGAACCAGCGGTGGTTGATACGGAGGCGGAAGCTGAAGATTCTTGGGATAGTCCGTCAGCTACTTGGGAGAGAGCTGTTTCAGGATTTTACTTTGCTGATAGTGCTTATCGGACTTTGATGGATTCAATGGGACATGCGATTCATGTTACATCTGCTGCTTCTGGAGAAATTACATTCTGGTGAGTTTGATCGATGCATATATGTTCGTAGTTTGCATGTTTTGGTTTAATCGGAGCTTATAAAATTGAGTGTGGTCGATTGAATTGTGTTCTGTGATTATGCTTTTAGTGAATTTTAGGAATGAGAATCTGTACATTTGGTGAATAATTGGTGATTGATGCGTGATTGATTACATATATGTTCTTCGTTTTCATCAGGAGCTTATAAAATTGAGTGTGTTCTGTGATTATGCTTTTAGTGAATTGTAGGATTGAGATTTTGTACATTTGGTGAATAATTAGCGAAACAAAGTTGTAATTGGTGATTGATTCTATGAATATGAAAATGTTATTCAGGAGTCGGTCAGCTGAGAATCTTTACCATTGGTATGCTGAAGAAGTTGTTGGTTACAGAACGATTGATGTTCTTGTAACCGAAGAATACCGAAATTGTCTTATGAGTATCCGGAATAGAGTTTGCCATGGGGAAACTTGGACTGGTCAGTTTCCATTTCTGAAGAAAACAGGTGAACAATTCATGGCACTAGTGACTAAAAGCCCGATTTATGAGGACGGAGAGCTTGTTGGTGTTGTTACTGTTTCAAGTGATGCAACACTTTTTAATAGGATGCACCCACCAAGCAATGATCATCAACAGCAAGTAGATAGTAGTAGACATGAATCAAACTTGAGAAAACACCAATGGCACCTCCCGAGGCCTCAAATCGCTGCAGAGCCACATGTTCCAATTGTCCCGCAGATTTCATCGACTGTTTCAAACCTGGTAATCCTCAAATTCTGAATCCCATATGTTTTTTCGCTCCCTTTTTCTTTTGTTTGATTCGTGTGCAAGATAATCTTGTTTGTTTTGCTGTTGTCTGCACAAACCATGAAGGCATCAAAGTTTTTACCACAGAGAAACGGAGATGATTCCTTCAAAGCAAATCAAAACTTCAAAAGCAGAGATGAAAATGTTCCGGTTGTTCCCTCCACAACTTTTGAGAAGTATGGCTCACTGGTAAGTCCTTGTTGTTTACTTAACAAGAAACTGGTCTTTTTTTTAATATTTCCTAGAACAATTATTGTCTCTTGTTATCAGCTGAGTCTGCATATGTACTAGTGTAGGCGGATAAGTTTTTGGGGAAGCTGCAAAGGAAGATCACTGGTAACCAAGGAAATGAAGAAAATTATCCTATATTAGGAAATGGTATAAATAAGAGAGCTGGTGGCGGTGGAGCTAGTTCTAAGGCTTCCAATGCAGTCACCTGCACGACTTTCAGAGACAATGGCAGCGCAAGGCCAAAAGGAGATGAAACTAGATTCTCAGATGTCTATGGGAATGGAGTTCAAGATTTATATGAAGAGAGACATATAGAACCAGCTGCTGGAGACCGCTTTCAGTTTATTAGGAATCTTAGTCAAAGGAAACCACCCAAAGGACCAGAGAGTGGGTTGGTTCCTGGAAGGGGAACAAAAATGTCTGACTTAAACGGTGAGATAGAAGATGCTTGGACGACTCGGCCAAGTGGTGATCCCTTTCCAAGTCTTGAAGTAAACAGTGGTAGGCAACGAACCCCATCGAGCCAAATGAATAATGGATTAGTTATTGATTTGTCGTGTGAGATACGATGGGAAGATCTACAACTTGGGGAAGAAGTTGGACGAGGTGCATTTTGTTTTCCAAACTCTCACACTTGTTTCGCTGTTTAGATTTAATACTGTTCTGTGTCTAGGATGTTTAAATTGGCTTCTGAGCAATTCTGATGCGTTAGAGATTCGCTTACAGGTTCATTTGCTGCAGTTCATCGTGGAGTTTGGAATGGATCGGTTAGTCTTCTGCAACTTAAAGATATTGCAAGAGGGTTCATGTATCAATGCACGTCAATAATTAACTAACCTGAATCTATTTGGACCAGGATGTTGCCATTAAGGTTTACTTCGAGGGTGATCAGAATGCGATGACTTTGATGGAGTGCAAAAAGGAGGTATGTGTATTTGCTTCTCGTAGCTTTACAAGTGTTTTAAAAAACTCTCCATGCCCGACAAAATTGAAACAGTTGAGATCAATCACCAGATCAATATTATGAAGAAACTGAGACATCCAAATGTGTTGTTGTTTATGGGAGCGGTATGCTCGGAAGAAAGATCTGCCATTATCATGGAGTATATGCCAAGGTGAGATTATTAACCTCCAAACTGAAATTAGAGTTACCCCTTATTGAGTTTGTTATATTATGCCGGAGAGATTGTACATCCATAGATTCAATACCCTGTGTTTTAATGATTAGAGGGAGTCTCTTCAAACTACTTCATAATTTGAATCAGCCATTGGACAAGAAGCGTCGTTTAAGGATGGCTCTTGATGTTGTAAGACTCTCAACTCCCAAAGACATCACTTGCAATATGTAAAGACAATTGAAATGCTGAGCAAATCTGAGTTCTCTGCTCTTTTGCAGGCTAGGGGAATGAATTACTTACACCGAAGAAATCCGCCGATAGTACATAGAGACTTGAAATCTTCCAATCTTCTAGTTGATAGAAACTGGAATGTCAAGGTACAAACAAAAACGCTCAGTTCCTTCGATAAATCTCGCTACTATTTACTTACAAGTTCTTCAATAGGTTGGAGACTTTGGACTGTCGAAATGGAAGAACGCAACGTTTTTAAGCACTAGATCCGGGAAAGGAACAGTAATGTTTTTCTCAATCTCTTAATCCAAAAATACTCTTTTGATTTATGTAAACTAACATTACTCAATTTTCTTTGTGTAGCCACAATGGATGGCTCCTGAAGTTCTGAGAAGTGAACCATCAAATGAAAAGTAAGTGTAACATTTCTTGCAACAACATTACTTAAAACTTACACTAATGAGCTAAACATCGATACTTTTGTTGTAACAGGTGCGATGTATTCAGCTTTGGAGTCATCTTATGGGAGCTTATGACTACTTTAATACCATGGGATCGTCTAAATTCTATTCAGGTATCTCACAAACTCCATATTAAATACCATAGCTTAATTGTTAGGGTCCAAATAGAATTAGCTTAGGAATGACATGGGCCGAAACTAATTCTATTGGGCTTAATTTCGTTGTAAGTTGTAATTGTGTTAGGATTAGACTTCGAAACCCGAGTATGGTACGGTCGATTAAGTAAAATAAAACTTTGTTAGTGTTTTTTCTAGGGGTGGGCACATAAACCGAACCGAAAATTCGGTTCGGTTTGGTTTATTCGGTTATTTTGGTTCAAGTCGGCGATTTTTTTATTTTAGTTCGCTTTCCGGTTGGGTTCCGTTCGGCAACATTTTTATACTAAATTAACCGAAGCGTACCGAATTGACCCGAACCGAAATTGCTAAAACTAAACGAACAAACCGATAAAACCAAAAAAACCAAAAATAAACCAATATTTAACCGAAATTAAGATTTTCGAACAGAACAAACTAAATGCCAAACCAAACCAAACTTTTGTACGGTTGAATTCGCCAAAAAAATATAACGAAAAAACCTAACCGAATAAACCGAATGCTCAGCCTTCGTTTTCTGTATGAGATCATGTTTTGGATCCATCGGTTTCCTCTTATTTTCGTGTTTAACATATAGTTCTTAACTCGTGGGAATTCACAACGGCTTAATCAAAGATTGTAATAAACTTTTATTAATAGGTTGTTGGAGTTGTTGGATTCATGGATCGACGATTAGATTTACCTGAAGGATTAAATCCACGAATCGCATCAATAATACAAGATTGTTGGCAAACGTAAGATATGAAAAACAATTGAAATGTTTCATCATTAAATAAAATGTTTTTTTCATAATCTTTTTTATCTATTTATTGTGAATTCATGAAACAGTGATCCATCAAAACGACCGTCGTTTGAAGAAATAATCAGTCGTATGATGAGTTTGTTTCGCAAAGCTGGATCAAATGTACAAGAAGACGACGATTAAAGAAAGGTAAACATGATATGAGTGAAAACTAGTCACTTAAATATACAAATGATAGAGTTGTATATGGAAACAAAGCTAATTTACCGGTTTAGTTTTGGTTCGGTTAAATTCGGTTTAGCTTTATGTGGTTAGTGAGATCAAAAATGTAAAATGTAATAGTTAAGGGGTGAAAATAGAAAATTATAAGAAAGCTTTGAGATTTGTGTCTTTTTGTGATTTGTATTGTAGTTTTGGTTTCGAGAAAGTTGCAGAAAGATGTACTGAGAAATGACAATTCGTAGGTTTTTTTGATTTTTTTGTTTTTTTTCTATTCTTCTAAAAGTAGCTTCCCATCACTCTGTCCTCTGTACCTAAATTTAAGAGTCAGAAGCTTTTAAAACATTACTTTTTATAAATCCTCTTTACACTATCTTAAGATAGATGCATTTATATATATTATGATTATATTAGAGAAAAAAACTTTAGAAGTATCCAAATTTATAAACTTTGTAAGAAATTTACATTAATTATTATGATTATTATTGTATTAATATTGTGGTTACTATATTAATACTTGAATTTAGTGGGGTTATTATTTTAAAACTTAAAATTACAGTTTTAGTTATAGATAATTAATATTCCTTCCGTTTTATTTTATTAGTTGTTTTTGTTAAAATCGCGCATATTAAAATAATTTTTGTTTTTTACGTTTTTTTTGTCTATGAATTTAATTAAAAGCATGTAGATGTTTCAATTTTATTTTAATTTTTTAATTAAAAATTTTACTTTTTGTATTGGTATCTAAAAAACTTATAATATGAAACAAGAAAAAATCTTAAAAACAACAAATAAAATAAAATGGAGAGAGTAAAAATTAACTTAAGTTTCATAAATGTTAGACAACAGTGGTTAAAAGACCCGTCGTTAATTTTTTCTTCTAAACTTTCATTCTAGTCTTTACTTGTTTTTGTTCTATTTATATTCTAAAAAATGATTTTCTAGCAAGCTTAAAATATGAAATCGATTTAATTTAGAATTAAAGATTGTGTGACTAAACACTGTTGTCTGCTATGATGTTAAACCAATTTGAAATGTATATTTAGGATAAGAACAAGTGGAAAATAAAATAAAAGCTTTGAAAATTTATTAATTTCTTAGTTATACATTGTTTAACACGTTTGTAATTTAAATTAACATATAAAAATAGGTAAAACTGTAATTTTTTTAAAAGGATTCAACTATAAAATAATAATCACTCCAAATTCAAATATTAAAATGATAATTGGAGCTTCTAGCTATGTGGTAAAATGCTCACAGTTGTAAGTTCTGCCATTTGAGTTCGAATTCCGGCCACCGTCGAAAAATAGGATTAATTCAACGGTTTTTCTGGATATTTTCAGCAACTGCGGACGCTTTAGTCATAGTCAGAGTCTTTTAGAGCTCCAGATACCAGAATCATCAAAAAAATTAAAATAATAAATTTGGTGTATTAAAATAAAAATTAAAAGTGTCTTAAGATCAAATTTAGGTTTTAGGGTTTTTCCTATTATATTAAAACAAATGATATGTAGATGAATGTATCATGCATGTGCGTGAAAAGAAAGAAGTATTGAAAAGAAGAAAATATGGGGACATGAAGATTTTGTCTACTTGTCTCTTGTAGTAGGAACAAATAACATATAATTTATGTTTGTGACCTTTACACAAATTTAGATGTTTCCAAGATTTGTTATTAGGTGCACCTAACCTTGTTAATTATAATCATAATCTTAGTTAATAATTAAGTCTTTCCATGAGTCAAGTATATGATTGATCACTATTACTAATAATAAAAATATACACGAATTTATGTACATATAGTCATTTATAAAGTTTAAATAAAAAGAAAATGATCAAGTGACAGTGGTTGTCTCACCTCTATTTTTTTGTAATTAGATCAGAGATTGAATATGACCATTCGCTATGTAAATGTATTTTTTTCTATTTATGAAGTTTGAGTTAGTAGACAGATTCATTGTATCCCATAAGTAATGTTTTAAATGGACCAACAACCGAACTAGAAATTCTTTTGGGTCGTGGGTCAATATGATCCAACCGAATTCGATCGGATTTGACTGTTTTATTAAAAATTTAGATTTATATATACAATTAGTAATAAAATAAAACTAAGTTTTTTTTACTAATTTAATCTAGACAAATAACAACATAATCTAAATCATAAATTAACAGTAATAAAAACATAATATATGTCACAAAAAAACATAAAATATTAAATTCACTTACAAAAATCTAAACGTTTAACATATTATAAGTTGATACACTTACCTAATATATGTAAAAAAAAGTGTTAAAATTGTATTTTTATACAATATACTTATAGAAAAAATTGTTAAAAAAAATATTAAAAAAAAGTAAACTAAATGATGGTCGTTTAGCAATTTCTTACTATTAAACTTTTTGTTTGTTTGTTTAGACTCTTTATAATCGATTTTTCTCAAATAAGAAATTGTTAAATCACCATTAAAAAATATAATTGATGGTTTTATTTACTAATGTAAGGACAGCATTAAAAATACCTTTAACTCTGATGTCACTTCATCTTTCTAAATCTCTGTCATGTCTTTTTTTCTTAATGCATGAGACATACTCAAGATTCCAGTGGATTAAGTGATGGTCCAATGTTTTAGTTCTTCTTATGAGTTGGATTCATGATTACATATGATTCGTTATGATTACAAAGGACATTTTTTTCCCATGAATTTTAGGAAGTACAAATTACTTAATAATGATACAATTAAATATAATGTCACATTTTAGACTTATTTGAATTTTGAGAAATATATTATTAGAGAGTTATCATTTATCAAATAAATTAGGAGCATAAAATCTCAATTTTTCTTAGTTTAACAAGACAAGATTGAACAAATAAACATAAGTGATGGTTTATATAATTACATGATTTCCTCTTAGAATAAAATAACCAAATTAATATCATGGAGATAAACAAGCGGTAGTGATCTGTTTGTTTTTAAATAAATAAGTTGGATGTATAATCAATCTTTTGTAATAGTAAATTTTGTAATCATGTAAATTTAAACTATAATAAAAAGTCATAAAAGTGAATCTTCGAGATTAACAAAGATCAAGTGGTATAGTAGTTATGTTACCGCTCTTGCTTTGTTACCGAATCAGAGATCATCCTATGCGAGTGTATTTTTTCTAAATTGCATGTTGATATGTAAGCCATCCGATCGTAGAATAGTCCTAATAGCACATCCGATAATCAAATAGTAATAGGATCATCGGGAGAATGGTTTATTAGTGCTCACCCATACCGCTAGTTGGAAAACTCGTTCTCGCACATATGAACCGTGCTGTTACCTATTTACATTCGTTAATTTTGAATTTTCATACCTCCACTACAAAGTCTTTTCTTATAAATGCATTGACCGTTACGGTGTGAACTCATCTCTTAACGGAATGACTCAAATGATGATATGAACAATATACTGGTATCCAAAAGAAACATTATTGTCTATCAAAATTAAATTGATAATTCTTTTGTCAAAACAATATCGTTATACTCAATAAAACGGGTTAAGCTCAACATGTACGTTGTCGTTTTAATGAGTATAATGATGTCGTGTTGACATATAAATTTGTCATTTTAAGTTTTATAACGACAATTTTTCTCTCATATACCAGTGTATTGTCCTAGTCATCGTCTAAGCCATCTCCGTTAACAAAATAGTTCATGTCGTAATGGTCAATGCATTTATAAGAGAATATTTTGTAGTGGAGGTACGAGAATTCAAAAATGAACGAGTGCAGATAGTTAATAGCACGATCCATATATGCAAGAACGAATTTCCCAACTAACGATATGTGCGGGTATGAATAAACTGTTCTCTCACTAGGTCAAGAGTGTTACAATTAACTATATAACCACACGCGCGAGTGAGTAACATTGTACTTATTAAAACACTGTTTTCACTTCTTACTTAGTCTTTTTACAACTTCTCTTTATCAAACTCTCTCCAAATGATCAAAACGCTAATAAGAGAAAACGCCGCGTTTCATTCATCAAGAAACTTTCTTTCATAATGGGAAAAGCTTTAAGATGGTTTCGTAATCTTTTTGGAGTCAAGAAACCCGACCCGGATTATTCGGATCCATCTTTAGATACTCCTTCTAAGTTCACTTCTCCATATCCAAAACGCCGATGGAGTTTCGTTAAAACCACCAAACGCGAAAACACAAACGCAAACGCACCGCCTTTTTCTTCATCGAAGCTACAAAACTCAACGCCTCAAACGCATTCGCAACGTCAAACGTCTTCACCGTTGTTTTACGGAAGACGTCGGAGAAAGAAACTTATATGGGAAGATGAAGGAGGAGAAGATTCTGATAAACATGCGTTTGCGGTTGCTGCTGCGACTACTGCGGTTGTTAAGCTTACGAGCACGAGTGGGAGGTCGACGTGTAGTCCTGTTACGGCGCATGGTGGCAGGCTCGACGGATCATACGGCGGCGACAGTCGTGAAGAAGTTGCGGCGATTAAAATACAATCTACGTTTCGTGGATATTTGGTAATTTTTTATTTTATTTTCCTAATATTTATTGAAAACTCCTTTAATTTTTTTTGGTTAAAATCTTATTATAAAACTCTATGAAATGTTACTATTATTTATATTTCTATAACAATATTCAGTTATTTATATAATATAAATATTAATAATAATCTAAATTGATGTTAATAAGATATGATTATAAGCATTATAAGATTTAAAACCTATATAAATTTTGGTATCTTCAAGTAATATGAAGTAGTTTTAAATATATTTTTAGTTTTTTACAAATATATTTTATTGGCTACTACATATTTTAGTACATAATTAAATTATATGGTTCATAACCGTGCTGATTATTAATTTATAGTCTAAATAATTTTTTTTTATTGTTGAAGAAGTCTAAATAATTTATTAAAACATGATGTTATATGCGGGACTTAGTTTAGCATTTTATAATGTTAAATTAAAATAATAGTACAAATTTTTATTTTGTAAACTATTTATGTATTTGGGTAGCTTATTTAGTTATTTTGTACATAAGGTTTTTAGCTTTTTTTTTCTCATGGTCTTTAGCTAAATATGTTTTTCAATTTAGGAATAAGAAATAAGTATATTAAAATGGCTTTAACGAAATATCAAAATTTATTATTCTAATGTTGACCTGAAACAAAATTGTAGAAATTAAAATAATTTTGAAATTTCAAATTTAGTTCTAAATTAAATCATAATCTTTCAAATTTAAAATTTAAATTTTATTTGGTGAACCTAAACCCAATAATTTAAATTCTAAACTCTTAAAATTGAGTTTCTATGTTTGTAATATTTTTAGAAGAAAACATTTTAGTGACAGTTTTGGAATAATTGAGAGTGTTTGATATTTTGAAACATAAACATTATACCGCACCGCAATGTTCATTCATCATTCAAACATTGTCCCGTCCTGCTAATTTTTGGAAAACCGCACTTGTCCCGGCCCACTAATTTTTCAACCGTACCGCATTTATTTGTTCCGTCCCGCTTCTTGTTGTTGTTCCGTACCGCTTATTTTAATGTCACCATTCGAACCTAAAATGGTTATAGATTTCTTAAAAAAAAATCACGTGGATCATCGTCGAAAAAGCTTTTTTTTAAGACGTCGTAAAACTTCTTCTGCTTCCTATTCCCTAGACAAGTGACTAAACATAAACCTTCTATATTCCATTTAATATTTTTTTATGAATATTCCGTGCAAGATAATTTGCAATTGTGGATACCAAAAAAAGTAAATAAATGAACTTTAAAATATTGTAAATTGTAAGTATGTGTTATTTATTAAAAATGTACCCTCGTAGTCACGTTTCAATGAACTATTTAAATACTCCTTCAGTTTCGTAATAAGTGTTGTTTTAAAGTTAAAATTTTGTTTCATAAAAAGTGTCGTTTTAGTTTTACAATGCTGAAATTAAACGAGTTTGATTTTTTTGACCAATTGAATAATTGCAGTATTTTTTTTATATTGGTTGATTTAGAATATTTAGTAGTGTTTTTATAAAAACAGAAATTTTTTAATATATGTGCAAAATTCTAAAATGACACTTGTTGTGAAACAGAGGGAGTACTATTTTAGCGGTGAGAAAAAAAAACTATTTTAGCTAACTAATTTTGGAATAAGTAAGTGGTAAAAAAGTTGTCTATTTATTTTAGAAATAAATGGTTTAATTAACATCAAAAGCACTATATAATTAAGATTGCAAAAAGTAAAATACACTAAATATATATATATATATTAAAACTTCGATGCATGCATATTGAACTTTATTCTTTCTAGTTTAATGGGGATTCTTTTATTTTATTTCATTAGAGAGTTGGTGTATAGACTATAGAGTAAAAGACAATTCACATCCAAATGTACTTAGGGACATAAAAGTCGCATTGTTCATTTATAGTCGATTCATCTAGAGTATGACTATACATAAATGTCTTCATCATATCTATTTATGTTCCTCTATTAAATTTTGTCAAATTAGCTTAATAATTTTAACTTGTTCTACTTAAAGAATTTTTAATTGTTTGATTAATGGTAATGTAGGCAAGAAGAGCTTTAAGAGCACTTAAAGGCTTAGTAAGGCTTCAAGCTATAGTTAGAGGCCATGTCGAACGAAAGAAAATGTCGGTCCATTTGCGCAGGATGCATGCTTTGGTTCGAGCTCAGGCTCGTGTCCGCGCCACTCGGGTTACTAACATGTCTGAATCCTCTTCTTCTCAATCCAACCACACTAAATCTTCTCACTTCCATAACCATGTAAGGCATTATTGGTTTAACCTAATCTAAATCATGTCTTGTATTTCAAAGTTCTTACTTTATCAACTGTTTAATCGTTAAGGGTCCACAAACTCCTGAAAAACTTGAGTATTCGATATCTTTTCGGAGCTCAAAACTCGCTCATTCTCATCTTTTCAAGGTATTACATTTTGATTCTCATATATTTGTTGCTTGTACTTGTCCCATTGGTTTGCAAATTCGAAGTTTTGGATTATGTAAAGTAACAACTTTGGCTTTAGTATCGGTCCTGAGTCCATGCTAACAATTAACGTGGGCGTTTCGGTTTACAATATAGTTATGGTTCGATTTTTTTGTTTATAAAAGCTAAAATTGTTTAAACGTAAGTAATATATGGTTTGATTTCGGTTTGGGTTGGTTCGGTTTTGATCCAATTTTTCGTTTAAAAGTCACTAGAATGTATACAAATAATGATTTATTTGATGTATTTTTTAATACATAATATATATACCTATTACACATACATATAATTATAAAAGTACAAAATTCTCTATATTTTCAATTTATTTGGTTTTGGTTTTTTTGATTAACCAAAAATGGTTTTGTTCCAATTTTGATATAACTTTTTCGGTTTGGTAAATAAATAAATGGCTTTGGTTTTACTTTTTCGGTTTGGTTCGATCCAATTTTTGTGGTTATAATTTATTAAAACAAATACGAGTTCATGATTTTTTTAGTTTAGAAAAGTCTACTGTTTTTTCTTTTCAAATCTGTAATATTTAATTTGAAATTTTTTTACAAATAATAATAATAATAATATCTCAACATCAATAAAAATCCATCTTAAGAGAACTAATGTTTCACATTTGGTTATCATTATTTACAGAGGAATGGTTCCAAGGCAAGTGAAAATAACAAACCATACACATCTCACATAGGAACATTTTCAGCTATGGAAGATCAAGAAAAGATCCTTGAAATCAACAAAAAACACACTAATTCTTACTCAAGACGAACCAAACCGGACATGTTCTACTCATCCCACCCAGTCTTAGACAACAAAGACCGATCCAAACCATCTTTCATCATGCCTTTTAGTCCGTCTTCATCACATGAAGAGGTCACAAGCCAATATTGTACTGCAGAGAGTAGTCCACAATTATACTCAACTACTTCAAGAAGCAAACGTAGTTCTCTTGCACCAAGTGATTGCACCAAAAGTTGTTGTTACATGGACCATCCAAGCTATATGGCTTGTACAAAGTCCTCTAGGGCTAAAGCACGGTCAGTTAGTGCACCGAAGTCGCGACCACTGTTAAATTATGAGCGGTCTCTATCAAAACGGATTGGATTTGTTGATGTATCATACTATGGTGATACAAAGTCAGGTCCACAAAAGGTTTCTGCTATTCACACTAGTTTTATGAACAAAGCTTATCCCGGTTGGGGTCTTTTGGACCGGTTTGGTATGCCGGTTGGGTATAGGTACTAATTGTCCTTGTAGGACCGGTTAAACCCGGTTTTATTGTAGTACTATTTTTCCTTTGTTTGTAGTTTGGATTTAATCTAAAGTGAAAAATGAACTTGCTTAATCAAAATGGTACTAGTCTAGATTGTAGCAATTTGTTTATGAGAAATTCTAGAAAATACTACAAAACAAGTTTTTACTTCAAAACTAATATCAATCACTTATTCTTCTAAATGTATTATTAAAATATTCTTATTCTAAAAATATAAACACAAAATATAGTTTTAAAGAGTTTGTAGTTTAAATTTTTAGATATGAATTTATTAATATGTTTTCTTTTGTTAAATGTAATTTTAAAATTTTAGATACTAGGGTTGATATCATAAAGATAGGGAAAAATAAAAGAATTTTAATTTAAGCAATGGAAAGATATGTAATACTTGATATATAAATACCAAATTTTGTATTTATGAGTATAAAAATAAAATGAAATATAACATTTGATGATTTGTAACAAAATTGAATATAAAAAACGTATTTTGGTACAATTGCAAGTGGATAAGATTTTTCTCCTATGTGTGCAAAATTAGTCCAATTGTTTATCCAAATTGTGAGAAAAATTGAATCTCAATCTATGATTACAACTTATTGGTAAAGTATTATTGTTTAAAACATGTAAATAAGACAATCTAAACTGTTAAACCGAATGAAGAATAATTATTATGTTTCAAAGTATAAGACAATCTATAAGATGTTTTAGATAATTATTTATGTTTCAAAGTATCATATGTTTCATATTTCTATGCAATTTTCGAAGCTATTAAATATTTCATATCCAATATTTTTTTCAGTGGTTGAAGTGTATTTAATGTAAAATATATGAAATATTTTAAATAAAAAATAAAAAATAAAATTTTATTAATGAACTTTGCAATTGTGGTTAACTAAATGAACTTTTTATTAACATTTTAACATTAAAAGTTTTTGTAAGTGCTATTTTATTAAAAGTTAA